>JAPQLA010199418.1:0-21879 GCA_029822935.1 Naso vlamingii | reverse complement strand
ATAAGTCACTCTCTCCTTGTGATCTTGAATACAGTCTGGGTGAACAAATTTGAATGCAAATATAATAATTGCAGAATAGTAGACCGCTTGCTGTGCCACCTGACTTAATCCAACTGCACCAATACCATCCCACGCGTCTCGTCTGTTTAGGGTTTTTTCAGTGGGTACCACCGGGCCTGAAAAAAATTCTAGGGGAAACACTGATGCTGTAGATTGAACTCAACAGTATAAAGTAGTTAAACACCTACAGCAGTAAAATGCAGCAGTATCATAAATCCAGAAACATCAGAGATAATAGAAAAACACGTTGAACTGACACATGAGTATTTTCACTTTTGATACTTGAACTACAGTTTGCTGATGATACCTGCATACTTTTACTCGAGGGTTTGAATGCCCGGCTTTTACTTGCATTGGAGTATTTTCACAGTTTAGCATTTATACTTTTACTGAAATAAAGGATCAAAATACTTCATTCACCACTGCCAGACATACACGTCTGTATAGAGACAACTTCCACCAAAACTTATTTAATAATCAGGAACTCCGGTGTCATGGGTGGATGGAAAATGCAACTTGACGGTTCGGCAGGCCCTCAACCTCCGGCGGTAATCCTTGTTAGAACTCAGCCTGGATTTGAATTTGAATTTTTGAGACAAATGAAAAGTCTTTTCTTCACTTCACTCAGGCTCTTGGTTTTCCGCTTGGTTGCTTGGTGTTCACACACGCCGGCGAGCTGCTGCCAGCTGGCTCATCGAACGCGAGACAGGCTGGATATTTCAATGAGAGCTGCTTGATTTGTTTAAACTTGCCAAAATTCATGAGCTCTCTCCAGAAATCTGAACATGGAGCCTTCCAGCTGTTTTTTAGGGGTATTTTTCATTTTTAAACAAGTAAAATCTCAACAGAACTTTATACACCAGTCTTGTAGTGATAGTACTCTTTGGTTTTCCTCACAACTTGTATGTGCAGGTGGTCGTTTGTTTAAGGATTTGGCTTCCACATAGCAAATATGTTTGGTGGGAGTTTTGTATTCTGACTTCTAGGGTTGAGATAAGGGTTAGACGAAACTCTCTCTAATTTTGGTGTTTTTCTTAGTTTAAATACAGCTAGAGACACAAAGATTCCCCTGTAGATTAGCGATATAAAAGAACTAAAAAAGCAAAAAAAAAAAAAGAAGGTTGTTTAAAAGACTGTAACTGTTGGCTCCAGATTCAAGGACAAAGTCATCTGACAAAAGGACCATTTTTATTACAAGGCAAGGAAGAAGAGGAAAAAGGGAAACAGAGGGGAGGGACTTAAAGTGGAGAAGAAAGAAGAATGACAGGAAGGAAAGATGGAGATGTGACAGACAAAAGACAAAGCAAACAACGACAGAGTCAAACAGCAAGGAGAGAAACTAAATGAAGGATAGTAAAAAGAAATATTTCAATTCACAATAGCAACACATGAACACACATACAGTCAATGCAGACACACACACACACACTCACACACAGAGTTGTAATCCATCTTAATACCTCAGGGTGTGAGTGATGGGATAAAGGAGGATAACTGATCGTCGTATAGCTCGCCATAATCACACCAACTGGGGGCGATGTTGTTACTGTGTTACCTGCAAACTGTGTGTGTCTGTGTGTGTGTGTCTGTGTGTGCGCACCATGCATGCACACTGACAAAGTGTGTGTCCTTCAAATTTAGACAGAGCTCATATTTTTCTTGTATTATTGTTTATGCTGCGCTGTCGTTTCCATACACACACTCACGTTAGCATGCGAAGAACCTTAATGTTGCAACCTTGATTGAAAGCAGACAAGCTTTATCCACACATTGTGCAGCACATGTCTCACACACACGCACACACACACACAAACGCGCGCACACACACACACACACACACACACACACACACACGTCATCATAATGCACATGCTCACACTGTGCCCTAAAAGTCTGTAGGTCAAAAAGCTTTTATCCTTGTGGTTTGGTTGGCAGAAGAAAAGCTTTCATTGGGCTCGAAGCAAATTGTACAAAACACAAGCTCTCTCTCTCACACACACACACACACACACTCAAACAGTGTGGAGATATTTGCCTCCTTTCTCTCGCACACTGTTGATTACATTATTGCTGAATAAAAGCCAAGGACTCTGCCTCACCTCGTACTGAATCGAGGGTTGTGTAAGCCAAGTTGTGCGTCATCTGTGGATTGTGTTGAACTTTAGTTTGTACTCGCTGCAGTAGACATCTGTTCAGTTTGATTCCACCTCAAAATGCACCATTTGCTTACTTGATCATTCTGGGTTTTTTCCAATTTGAACACGTTCCTGAGTTACAATCATTTTATGGGGCGAGAAACATGAGCGGTCAGATGGTCAAACGGGTTTCACCTCCTCGAGCGACACGACCAGCACAGTTTTCCTGTGTGATGATGGATTCCACATGCTTTTGGGTTTATCTTGAAATTAAACATTTTTGATAGTCTGTATGAACTGCTGGCTTGTTTAAAATCTGTCCGATCATCTGACCGTTCTTGCTATATCTCACCTCGTTTAGCTTCTCCACCATGTTCTACAAGTTTCGATATACTGCAAATATCCTTCAAACCTACGGTGACGTACTTCTCCGGCCGCTCTGGGTCAGAAAACAAACACAACACTGACACATCATCACCTACAGAGGCCCCCAAATTTCATTTTGTGTTGATTGTCACGCCGAGTGTGGACAAAAGTGGTATTGCTTCCTGTCTTAAAGATCTTGTCTAGCACAAAAGTGAAAGAAACTCGTCACTTATTCGCACAAAGTATTACGATGATCTTAAGAAAAATGTGCCCCTGCTTCCAACCACAGAGAGTAAAAAAAGAGAACAGCGGCTCGATCATGCTCCTAAACAACAAATCGTCTCTGCGGTCTGTGTGCCATAAAGTGTTTCCGACCAGGCAAAGACATTGTAACAGACAGGAAGTAATCTCCAATCTCCTCACCGATGGTCGTATTTGCTGATGTAGGTAAAATGTTTGACATCGGGATTAAATTTAGACACTTCATATCCAGTTAAAAGTTCCTCAGAGGGAGTTTCAAGTCAAAACTGGCAAATTTTCTGCCAAACATTTGCTTACTTTCACATTCAACAGATATGCAGCAACCTTACATTCATTTGCAGTCAGATTTTTGTCCATCTGCCAAAAACTAAGTTTAATTTTCACTCTCCTGTTATCTCTGTTTTTGTCTCCAAAAACTTTTGGGGGAAATAATTAGCTGCTAAATGCTTTATTATGTTTACAGATTGAGTATTCTCAACAGATCAGAGGCTTACAGTGGAGCATTACTGACATTTGTATTATTCTCTGTTTATGCATTATGTTATTGTCAAGATCATCTATACTGCTTGTTAACATGCATAGTAGTTTGGCACACTGGCTCTTTATTATCCAGGAGTAAGGGGGTTATTATCATCCAGGGTTGGGGCTGGCTTATCAGGGTAAAGCAACAACTTCCTTATTTACTGTCAACAAGTATTAATTAGGACGAGGACTTGACTGAAATATCAGTTTGCTGATATTATTGTCTGATATCGGCCTGTCACAGATATATCAGTATCAGCTCATGTTCTCTGATATGTGCCGATATTCAAACTGTTGTTTAGGGCTGGAAAAAATGCTTGAACTGATGATAAAAAAATGGTGTAATTACATAGTCTGTCCAGCAGAGGGCGGTCTGTTATTTAATAACTGCTAAGTGAAGTGTTTCCTGTCCAGTGCTCGGATGTTTGGAAAAAAGTTTGTTCAAATGTCGGACATCCTGCCTCCATCACAGATCTTTGACACAAGGATTCCTTATCCTCATGCGACAGTGTATCAGATGTCTGTGTTTTCTTTTTCCCAAATTTTGGTACTGGCATTGGCCTAAAAAAATCCCATCTGAGTACGGCCCTCATTAGGACGTATTAAAGGAGAGCTCATAGTTAATCATCCAGCAGTTTTAAATTGTGGTCATGCAGAATAAGCCATTAAAAAGTACTTTTCAATGACTAATGAAGACATGCTACTAATATGCAAGCTAACAAGCAAATATTGTAGCTAATGTAATTTATGGTGAATTTGGGTAGCTGCTATAAAATATTTTCCATTTATTTCTTGTTGCCAACATACCAATAGGCCAGTGAGCTACTTTGAATGTTTACATTAATCTGATAAAAAAAAATCCCCAAAAGTTCTTTTATTGAACCCCAACCTGCTGTCGCACCCCTCATAACAGATATAACAGATGGGCCTCGATGTAGATCTGTATGTGTGTGTTCATTAGTGAATGTTTTGTGTTGCTAACATGTGTGTTCAGCTGCAAAGCACACATAGCTATTTGCTAATGTGAGTGGTGATGTATAGTGTGTGATCACCATCTGCATCCTGAGCCTAAAGTCTTTACATAATGTTTATTTACCATTAAAACCTACTTAGCCTGAACAGATGCAGGAGCCATCGTTGCATAACGACGACCAGTTCATCTGTGACATTCAGTGGAACATGCATTAATGATGGATGGATTGCAAAGTCCATTTTTGGTCACAAAATTAGATTTATTTATTTATTTATTTTACATTTTACAGTCTGTTGTCCAAACTCACCCACTGTGTAATTTAATTTGGTGTGCTTTGCTTTCAAGCAGAAATGTTTAATATTTCATTTGGCTTTTTGCGCTATGAGACAGCTGCCTGCGAGCTTTAATCGCAGCTCATGCTTATGTGATTGGATCAGAATTGGAACTGTGCATCTATGTACTTAACAGTCAAATCACAAAGTATGATTATGGAAAAATAAAAAAATGTAGGATTATCCCTGATATCCAGCACAATCAAATATGTACAGTGAGGATTTAGGCCCAGCATGAGATCCAAATATGAATTCAGCCTTTACGTGCAGAGCTGTTCAAACGCCTTTGTCTTTGTCTTAAAGCACGTATCCAGGTCTCTGCTGCAGGCGACCGAACTTACACCAATAAAAAAAGAGGTACAAAAGAGAAAAGCACCGGAATTTCTTCAACATTAACAGCAAGACGAGGACTTGCTGCTGTTTGAAAGCAGGAGAGAGGAAAGAGGAACAGGGAGTGAAGGACAAGAGGATTTCTAGATAAATGAAAGGCTCATTGTGCTAAAACCACCTCCAGCACTTTAAGCTGTAAAGTATAAGCCAGTGATGTGGAGGATACAGGGGGGTCAAAAACACACATGCAGCAAGCCAGAAACACTTTAAGTGAAGGGAAAAGAAAATAGAAACAGTCCGTGTGTATCGAGGACAAAAACAGTTGATGTAAAATCGTCAGAAAGCAGGAAGGCCAGTGAGGAAGCTTCCTGATTAAAAAAGGCGAGAGAGCAGCCAATAACACGCAGCTACAGCCGTGATGTAAGCACATTAATGGCAGATCTGTGATGTGGGCTGGGCCAAATTACTCTCCAGATTTGAGTTCACACACACACACACGTAAAGGAACATTACATGTGTAGAATGTACCTAAGCCACGACTGGACACCATCTGGTGAGCTATATATAGAATGGTAGGAAAAGTAATGTATTTACATTCCAGGGCTGAAAGCCTTGTTCGCTGAAATGATGTTCACAGCTGGGAGAAGTCTTTGACCAATCATATTTTTCAGAGAGAAGAAAAAAACCTGTTGTACTTTGATGTATTTGGCTTTAAATAGCAATATTCAGTATGCATTGTAGCACTTAATGTAATATGAAAGGACAGTATCAGACGTGTTTGGAGGTACTGTGTGTTCAATTTTAACAATTTATGGCAAAACAGTTTTCTTTGCATTTCAGTGAACTCACATCAAGAAAATCAACAGTTCACAGCTTTCTATAATGATGATGAGACTCACCTGAATGTGGATGTGTGTCGTTGACTGATTTTTAAACGGGTGCACGCGTGAAAATGTTACCAGGTGTCGATAAGATGTAGTTCAAGGGCAGATTCACTCTCTAGAGCTCTGAAGTCGGTTTTATCAGATTTTCTGAAGTTCAAACATAAGTAGATGCATTTTTTGATGAGTAATCCTTAAAATGAATTTTTGAGCATTTAGACTTTTGTTAAGTCATTATAAATGTTACAGAGGGCTTTTGTTTTGGGAGTAATCCTGATTTTAGTCCAACCAATATCTGATGTTATCGCTTGATATTGGCCGGTTAGAGTTATATCACTGTCAGCTTATATGTTCTCTGATATGCGCTGACATTCAAACTGTTGTTTAGGGCTGGAAAAAATGCTCGATCTGATGATTAAAAATAGTCATAGTCTGTCCAGCAGGGGGCGTTCTGTTATTCAATAACTAATAAGTGAAGCGTTTCCTGTTCAGTGCTGTGATGTTTGGAATAAAGTTTGTTCACATGTCAGACATCCTGACTTCATCACAGATCTTTGTCACAAGGACCTGATCAACACATTCAGATATCGGATATCGAAATGTTCTTGCTCCCTGATATCGGTATCAGCACGAGGTTACACAACACAAGCTAGAGAAAAAAATTATATATTCACTCCCAAAAATCGCTAGCTGTTACAGTTACATTGCTAACTCATTCAACCAAGAGCTAAGGTTTGCTATCAGAACCCATTTAGATTAAAAAGGAAAATAAGTGATGGTCCGTCCATCCTTCTGTCCATCCATTGTTAACCGTTTATCCAAGGTCGAGTCGTGGAGGCAGCAGTTCCAGCAGGGGGCCCCCTTCCCCTGCCCACATTAACCGGCTCTACTGGGGGTCCCGAGGTGTTCCTGGTCCAGTGCAGAGATATAATCTCTCCACCTGGACCTGGGTCTGCGGCGGGGCCTCCTCCCAGCCTGGAGCACCTCCACAGGGAGGCGACCAGGAGGCATCCTTACCTACACAAAGGAGCAGCGGCTCTACTCCGAGTTTCTCGCAGATGACTGAACTTCTAACGTCCATAAGGGAGATGCCGGCCGCCCTCCTGAGGAAACCACTTTCAGCCGCTTGTATCTGCGACCTCATTCTTTCAGTCGTGACTGAAGTGACGGTATACGGTCAATTTGCCCTTATTTAAATCATGAAGCTGAAAGTTTTAAAATAGTTCACGAGAAGATGCAAGATGCTTTATCATACAAAATCGTATGGACATAATTGAACAAAACTTGTTGGTTAGTTGAACTGAGGTTGATGCGTTCTTGACAAATATTACAAACTCACGGACAATATAAACATATTTTTGAGGCTGTAGCCTCAAATTGCTCGAAATCCAGAGTTTGTGAGTGTGTCTTTGTTTTACTGCCATCTGGTCACTTCCCATTACAGGCATTTTACTGATGACCACAACAAGCTTGAATGCACATTATGGCAACAGGAAGTTATGGCAGCATCAACACTTTCAGAGCATCTCAGCACCTGTAAAACCTCTCACTAACAGCCGCCCTCGAGCCCTGTTCAGCTTGTATTACCTGAGATGTGAAGTGACTCAGAAACAACTGGGTACTGTGACTCAGTCAAGCCGTTAGAAACTGATCCTTGTCCCGTGAATGCATGTAACATGTTTGTTTTCCTTTGTACATTAAATTCAAATTCTCAACCACCAGAAAACATCTTGCTGAGAGACAGGATGCGAAAAGTGAGTATTACAGTTCACACTGTAGTAATGTAACAGTGCCATTCAGTGTAGTCATTAAATACACACTCACACACACACACACACACACACACACATGACTTGAGCATATTTTACCTCTAGTTTCACGTCTCCATTCTGTTTCTTTCCTGCTTTCTCTCTCTTTTGTGCACATGTTCCTGCTGGTGTGAAATCAACTCATCCGACAGTCTCTTTCATTTCCCACAGTATTAGTCACAATACACAGCCGTTTCCACAGGGACTGCTGCTTTCATGACTTTTACAAAATGCTACAGAGGAGGGAAAGTACTGATGGCTTTGCTCAAGCTTACTCTACGTGTTTAATTCAATGCAGTAAATTTGCTGTGAAAATTTAAAACATAAAGATTTAAAAGCCACACAGATGTTTCCAGTTGTTCTGTTTCAAACGACCGATGAAGACATTAACACTACACAAGATAAAAATCATATCAACCTGCTAATGACAGCGATAACTTTAGGTGTAACTTACAGATGTGAGAGGCGTATCTTTGCTCTATTGTGTTGAGTTGTAGTTCCAGTTATTTTTTAAAATTGTCATTAAACATTTGGCCAGTAGCAGCTTTAGACTTTAGATCGAAACAGTTATTCATATTCAGACTTTTTCTCCTGCAGAGTGATAACATTTCCAAACAACAAGGCTACTGTGCATCCATTTAGTCTTTATCTGATCCTTTAATTTGCAAAAAAATAAGATGTAATTTTGCGACATCTCTCTAAGGAAGGATTTGAGGTGGACCGGTGATCCCAAAATGCTCCTTGCTTCATTCAGGTCTGTGTAGTTAAGAGGCACATCGGCTGTGCGGCACATGAATCAACCAGAATCCCATTTCCAAAACCTTTTTTGATAGGCTAAAATTTCTCCCTGATTGCTTGTGTTTCTCCGCCCGGCACCCAGAGCACCAATTGTTGTTGTTCTCATGGTGCTGCTGTTGACACATCAACTGTGCTTTAATGGAATTTTTGACAGCAGCAGGAAGGGGAATATGGACACACACACACACATACACACAAGTACACACACTTACAAAAGAGTTGTGTGGAGCAGAGGAGCTGTTTTGGAAGAGCCTCCTCCCTCCTCTCTCCCTTCAGCTCTGGAGTGAAATAACTTTCAATCAAAGCAAAAATAACAGTCAGTATCAGCTGCTGTTGTGCTGGCAGAGATGAGGAGAGATGGTGAAGAAGGTGCAGAGGCACGGATGTAGAGATACCTGCACAGTCAGTTTGTGTGTTCACTGTATGAACAGATCATAAAGGAGAAGTTTGGTTTTTTGCACATTAAGCCTTATGATAATTATATTTACAATCTTATGATGTTCTACAGCATTATTACGTCCCACGGTGCAGTCGCAAGAGCTGGGACTGGTTGCTGACAGCACTGCTAGCTGAAAATAAAAGGAGGGTAAGGAGAATATCGAGTGCTTCAAGAGTTCTCGAAAAAGGTCCTTTTACAAGATGAGACAATTGCTGAATGTTTAATGGTGTCCTCTTATGTACGGTTGCTGTAACAGGAAGTTGAACAACAGCTTTTAACGTGGAAACAGCTGTTTTAGCTGCCTCAGGAAACAAACAAACAAAGCTGTCGTTCAGCTTCGTGTTTTAGTATCGGTACATTAGAGGACACCGCTAAACATCTGGTCTCGTCTTTTGAACCTTTTTCGGGAACTGTCAAAGCGCTCAAAATGCCACATCACCTCCGCTGTTTTCAGCTGTGGTGACGTCAGCAACAAGCTCCAGTTCTCGAGACTGCATTGTTGACATAATGATGCTGTCAAACATCATATATGATTGCACATATCCTTATCATAAGGCTTATGTGCCAAAAAACAAACCTCTCCTGTAAATATGATTGAAAACAGTCAACACAAAGCTCTCTCTATACTGCAGGAACTCAAAGAAACACGAGATGTTGCCATTTTCAGGGATTTATAAAAAATTTTGTTTCCTTGTTTTCTGTCCACGTTAGGGGTAAGTTATGCTTTAAAAAAAAATAAATAAATAATGGCACTCAGTTCATAATGTGTTCTCATTTTACAAACAGGAAAAGTACAACTTAAATACACTTTCAATGCTAATCTGTGCTAATGTTAAACCTTAACGCTAAGGCTAACAAGCAGTAATCCAGTGTATTTCCCTGGGTGTCGTATTAGATGTGAAAATGTGGCATTAATATATCTGGGTGAATATGTAAAGGAGTGTGTGGTTAACTCACCACCACGTCACAGTTTCTCACTTACCACAACAAGCTCCCTCACACCAGCTGATCTCCGTTGACCTTCCCTGCGAGCTGCTGTGTCGGTTTAGCCGGTCAGTCCACACTCTGATGTCAGTGTGCAGTTTCAACAGTTTACATACACGGTTCATGTTCCGTTTTTCTCTGTCTCCTTCGTCTCACAATGTCTTACGTCTGCCTCATGGCACCCTAACCCAAAAATCTCACTCCGATGCAGAAAGTCCTGGTGGATATAGAGTCCACCATCCCCACTGTCATCATTGTGACTCCACTGCCTCTGGCCAGCCTAAACCATGCCTACTTTAGACATTTCTCCAAAATAACTGCTGAAAAAGTCTATTATAACACTACTGCATTCTTTTGTTGTACAATTAAAATGTTCAGAGAAAAAGTTTTGGTTAAAGTGAGCAAAAGATGACCCTTATAACTCCAACAGAGTCAAGTTGATTTGCTGGTAGACAGCAGAATAGTGAAGCCATTTTAATCCTAAACTTGTCATTTGTCAAGAAAAGACTGAAAGAGTCCAACGATCTGAAAGACGTGGTCATGTCTCGCCCTCCATCATCCTCTGTCTTCAGGGCTGGAAAGAGTACAAAAAAAAGCTACTTAAGTAGAAGTACTGTTACCTTCATAAACTTTTGCTTAAGTAGAAGTAAAATTACTGGTGTAAATATGTACTCTAATGAACGTGAAAAGTAGCTCATTTAAAATGTACTCAGAGTAAAAGTTAGTTACTTTTTTGAGGGTCGCGGGGGGTTAAAATATCATCTCTCCATCTTCATCCTGCTCCATGTCTGCGCAAAAACACCCCTTTGCTGTCTGGGTGTGTGTGACTGACTGTTGTTCACCTTCTGGCGCTGCAGTCAGTCAGCCAGAGCCAATCAGATGGACCGTTACTGGCATGATGTTGAGTAAAAGTAAAATTACAGGTGTTAAAAACTACTTAAAAAGTACAAGTACACAAATAAACTACTCAATTACAGTAACGTGAGTAAATGTAATTAGTTACTTTCCACCTCTGTCTGTCTCTATTGACTGTCATTAAGCGTCTGTAATAAATCAAGTATCTTAATGTTGCATACATGATTCAGTTATTGATCAAACATTTCAAATTAGCATAACTTAGTGAGGAGCTCCTCAACAGCAGTATTTACATTCACCTGCAGCAGAACTTGTTTATTTGAAAAATGCAGACAGAAATACAAAAGCAGAATAAATTGTGATGATGTCTCGCAGCAGGTGGCTTCTCAAACAGTTTGGACTAATTGTTTTAACATAAAACGCCTGAAATTCCTCTGAAATGTAGTTCGTCCGTTGAACCCGACCTCCAGACTCGTGAAACTTTCTGCTGCATGAGGATTTCACTGCGCAGCCTTTAGGTAGAAGATAAACTGCTGTGGAGTGCATCAGCTGACCTTTAAGCAATGAAAATTTAAGTTATGATGACAGATTACTGAAATGTACCCTTTTTTCATTGTATTTCTTGACATTTCTAAAGCTGTGTTGTAATCTGTCTTCTGTCTCTTTCCATTTGAGGTTTGATTAATCTTTTTCCAAAGGATGGCACTTCTCAGATTTCTATTATCTGTTCACTTAGTATCTCTCCCCTCCATGCTTTGTTCAGGCTTTACAGTTTGTGTCTTTATCTGTGTCAGTTCGGTGATATTGGCTGATAAATGCATGGGGTGGTCTGTATCTGATTAACAGCCAAGAGGCCTTTCACAGACATAATGAGTTTCTCCTGCTGGAGTGTGTGTGCCACGCGTTGTAGAGAGTTGCTACATCCTGTTTGTCCGTGTGTATCTTTTATTTTCTCTTTTTGTAGTGTAGTGCTGATAGCCGTGAAAAATGATCTGTTTTCATTAACTCGCTGGTCGACTCTGAAAGACGTTTTCCCAGTTCTCCCATTCCACCATTCATCTCCTTATTCACTTCCCTTCTCCCTCCATCCTTCATTCGCTCCCCACGGAGTAAAGAATACAAATTGCACAAACTGAAACTATATGAGCTTAGAGGCACTAATTGAACATCAATATGTCTTTGTCAAGTTAACTGAAGGACCACAGCTGAGGCATGTGTGGCCTGTGTTACTGCAGGCATAATGTGACGGCACTCATTTCTCTGTTTAAGGTCGGCTGATATTTCCTTTCATCTACATTATGTGGCTTCTTTTCAGTAGCCTGGTTTCCACCTTAATGTGAAGCAAATCTTTTGAAAGTTTGAAAAAAAAGACAAAAAAAAAAAAAAAGAAATTCAAATTAGGTGGGTTTCCATCAAGTGGTTGGAGCAGATAAACTGCACTAGTTTTGTCAGAAGATGGCGGAATAGGCGACGTACCATAACATGGCTGGAATAAAATGTAGAAGAAGCAGAGGTTACGAACCAGAAACAAAACAAGTAGTCACCCTGGCAACGTACAATCTGGCAGTGGAGAGAGGTCTGCAGGGATTACTTTCAATTTGTGGTCTCATCGGTCCACACGTATCTGCTGTTGTTGCTAGCAGCATGTTGTTGTGCGTTATGGGGAAACTAGAAAGACGTCAGCATAAACAGCCGTCACCTGAGTTCAGCGTTCTCTGCGTCACAGCTTAATCAGAAAATGTGTTTTCATCTATCAGTTTGTGCATTAATGCTTTTTCACATAAATCGAATGCCACCTCCAACGAGCGTAAACTTTTTTGCAAATTAGAGGATTTTTTTTTTTAAACCTTGGCGTCTCCATCACCTTTTTCCGATGTGATACTTCAAAATGTGCATGAAACCCAGCTACTGATTGTTAGTCTGACTAGTCTCTTTGTGCCACCCAAGACGTTTGTGATTGCTTTAAATGAATGTAAACAAGCCAGTGAGGTTTTTCCCCAATAGCAGAATGATAACGGGTGCAGCCAGATGTTTCTCCAGCACCGACATGAAGCTGTGAAGATAAGGTTGGCTACGTTAATTCAGACATATTCAAGAAGACATATTCAAATCATTTTCTGTAGTAAAAGTACCACGATTTTAAATTACTCCTTGCTGAGTAAATGTCTATCATTAAAAATCTCATGGAATTAAAAGTGTAAAGGCGTTGGCAACAAGTGCACGGTCTTAAAAGTAAAAGCACACAACAGGCAGAATGGCCCATAACAGTGAAATAAGAGTGGATCAATAATTTTAATGTATGAAAATAGAAGAATTAGTTCAGTTTTTTAGATGGCTCAGATGGAGGAAATTCAATCTGCTTCAGTATAGAAAGAGAAAAAGAGAAGAAGACTTCTACTGCTGCAAAGCATTTTGAAAGGAAAAATAAAACCAATGAGCCAAACGTTTGTTTCTGCACCTTAAACTGCCGACAGGAATTAAAGATTCGACTTGAAGAAACCTGATAAAACTCTCGTATCAGTTTGTTTCTGGTTCAATATTTAATCGCTGACCGCAGCCATTAGCCTGTAGCTATTAAACCGAAACCAGTGGAATTTAAAATATTTGATGTTCTGACAGGGAAAAATATATTTTATTCTGCCAAAATAAAATGTATAACTGTAGGTTGTTGATAAGTACATTGTTCGATTCTTCCACCATTTGCCTTAAAGATTGGAGACGTGTAGTTCAGCATCTTACTTAAATTGTCCCTCTCTCTCCGTTCAGTTTTACTTCCTCTCTTCCTTTACTTTTGACTTTTCTTTTGCATGTCAGGCTGATCCTCTTCTCTTCGTTTCCTCGTTCAACGCTTCAGCCTCTGTCTTATCTCTTTATCTGTTTTTTGACTCCTCCTCTTCCTGCTTTGCTTGCAGTTACTTCCTTTTCTCTTTCCCTTTCCTTCTGCCTGTTGTCCCTTCTTTATCCTCACCATTTTCTCTCTCTTTAAGAACCTCTGTCCCTTAATCATTAACTTTTTTCCTTAAATCTCACTTTCTCCGCTTTCTCCTTCCTCTCTTCTCATTCTTTTAAAATATGATCTGTTAATATTCTTTGACGCTCTTTCCTCTTTCCCTCACACTGTTATCATCATTTGTATCCTTTGAGTATTTGAGCCTCTTGTCCCATTTTTCTGTCTGTCTGTCTCTCTGCGGTGCCTGAGGGCTCGTCTTTTCTTTGTCTTTGTCTTTATATGTGAGTGAGTGTGTTCTGCGTGTAATCTTGAGTCTTGACTGATTTGGGGAACACTCTGTTCTGTTCTCTGTTGTGTCTCAGAGCGGAGACGCTGTGATCTGTTATGTGCCATTGTGTCTGCATGGCAAAGCCCCAGCAAATCGACCTACACACACACACACACACACAGAGGAACACACTGAATGCAGCACCTCCACTTTGTTCATCTTACCCAGGTTACAATGAACAGGAGAACTTGACTTGTATGGGGCCAAACACTCGTTCATCCCTCCCCTTTTCTCTCGCCGACATGATGATGAAGGGATTATGTGGTATCATATTAGTCCTGCAGCTTTGTGCTAATGGCCTTCACATCATCCAGCAGAGAATAAAATTTACCACTGTGACTCTTAAAACACGGTCCGCCTTCTGTCTCTCCCTCTCTTGCGTTTTTCTCTCTACAAACGTATTTTTTAGAGAAAAGTTTCCTGTTCCAATCAACGTTTCTTTGTAGCGGCTGCTAAATGTCTGTGACACTTCACAACGTCAGTTCGTTGGGTTAAGTTTGTTGACGAGAAATGCTTTGATGACACGACAGTTGCAGTTTTGTATGAAAAGCTGGTTTTATTTTGTGTTTGCACAGCTTTGCTGGAGTTTGCCTTTGTCTGGAATTGTTGCACGGATGCAAAAACTAAAAACCTGCATGAAAGAAATGAAAAGAGGCAGAAAAATCAAAGGTTACCTTTTTTTCTGTTCTTTACTCGCCCTCATTTTTAGGACTATCCTTCATCTCTTCTACTGTCTTACACCGTTCATGCCTTTCTCCATATTTCTCTTTGATTTAGTTAATGCACACACTTGTCTGTATGGTCACTGAAAATAAAGTTGCACAAATGAAAGAACCCACTCTCTTATTATTATTATTGTTATTATTATTATTATTATTTCACACGATAGACACAGTAAGTCTGAAGTTATCTTTCCCTCAGCGCTCTGATGAAAACTGAAGATTTGCTCATTTTGTTTTTCCCTCCTCTCATTAACAGTTTGTTTCTCTCCCCTGCCTGCAGCTCACTCACACTCATCTAAACCTCTCTGTGTCCAACCTGGAGTTTCATTGCGCACACTTTTATAATTGTTGATTAACTGATGACGTGCAGGAAGACTAAATTATCTGAAGTATATAATGAATTAAAGTTGAAAGATGAGAGTCTGAGGTTGTAAATAATCTGAAAAAGTCTTGTTGCCCAGTGAAGCAGCATGCAGTCGACTTTACCTGCAGTAATATGAGCCATACAAGCCCCTCTAATGGATACAATAATGATTTTATGTTGATATCATTTGTTTTTGCTGAAGCAGAAAATTTTAAGCAATTGCCTTCATTAAATTTATTACTTTTATATAAAAGTTTGAGATCATTAAAGTGTTTCTCTATACAAAAAAGTAAGTTGACTTTCTCATACCTTGATGCTGGGGCCCGACTGATAAGGGATTTTTACAGCCGATGCCAATAATCATATTAGAAACCTGGAGGATTCTGACATTGAATACATATTTAATATGTATCTATAATATCGTCTGTACTTGTGACAGAGATCAGTAATGGAGGCAGGACACTTACATTTGAACAAACTTTATTGCAAACATCATATAATGTCGGTGCATATCAGAGAACATATACACCGAAAACGATGAATCTGTGATGAGCCAAAACTGTCTGATAATATCAGCAAACTGATACATCAGTGCGACCCTTGTGATACCATACTAGTCTATGTATAAGAACAGTTGATGGATAGTTAAGTAGGTAAGACAAAACAAACTTTTTCACTGAAGGTGGTTATCAGCCCTTTTTGTGCTTGGACAGTGCCCCTTTCTGCTTCTTTCTATTTCACCATTTTCCTCCATCCAGCCCCCCCACAGACTCCACTCAGTCTATCCCTCTTGTCTTTGTAATGGCTCTCCATCTGTGCAGTCCATTAGGTGGCCTCGTGGCTTAGTGGCTGCACTGATGAAAACGAATCCTGTGAAGGTGCAAACAATCCGTGCTGTGAACCTGTTCTGCCACAGAGGCACAAAGTGTGGTTTTAATGCCTGAACACACCAGAGAACTTTCTGCACACAGCAGCCCTCCTTGGGGTGCTTGTAACGTTTAAAGAGTTTGAAAGCCATGCAACAACATTGCCAGGAAATCCCTCATGTCAGTGTGTCCTCATTGTTGTTCAAAAGAAGACAAATGTACAGAGGATGACTGAGGGGAAACTGCCACATACGGGCTACATGTAAAAACTTGTAGCGCCAGTTTTAGATTCTTGATTTACCATGTCAGCTCCAGTTGATGTTTGATTTGATTGATGATCTTCCGTAATAAAAAAAAAAGAAAAATATATTAAAGATCAGACTTCATAGCAGGTGCTAAAATAGTCAAGGTATACATGTTACTCTGAACTTAAACTTACAATAGGCTACATCACACTTCCTTATTAAAATGTAAAAAATGACAGTATTTCTGTATTTTGTCTGAGTTGTGGCTTTACATAAGCTCTAATCTTTTCAACAGTGTTCAAAAAGAGAAATCTGTAATTCTATTCAAGATAATGTTAAGTTTCATTTTGTTGACTGGTGCAAACATCAGTGAGTTTCAGTTTGTAATTTTTTTAAGTTAAACACAAACATACATAACGATTAAATTGAACTGATTTGAATTGAACTGAAACTGAGCAAGGGAAGAGAGGAAAATGTGACAGAACCTAACATGAAATAAACCTCAATACATTAACTTAGATTTGTTTAACGATGACGAGGTGTGTGTGTGTGTGTGTGTGTGTGTGTGTGTGTTTAGGAGCCACTGTGGTTTTCAACACTTTTAACCTCAGTTCTGATCAGAAATTCTTCCCAAAAGAGCATCAAAAGTCAATGTCTCCTCTTTTTTCTCTCCCTCCCTCCTCCTCTGTAGGCAGATGGACGATGCTGATCCCTCACTCCGGAGGTGCGGAGTGACAGATGACAGAAGGATTGATACAGCAGGAGAGAAAGAGAGGGATAACATTGGAGAGGGTTACCGCCGCCGGTAATGGAAAACAGCAGCAAAGGTCAGGCACATCGATCAGGAGGCGAGGAGAAGTAAGTGAGCAGATTTGCTGATACTGGAATGACTGTGTTTCCTCTCACTCTTTCTTCTTTTCTCTTTGTTGCTGCAGCTACATTTTCTTATCTTTTTTTTTTATCACTTTGTAAAACACACATTTTTATGTGACACCAACACTAGCACTCAATATATCTCACAAGAGGAGCTTCAAAGTTGCACTTGAAATGCAACACAGCACTTTGTGTAAAGGCGCTTTGAGCCACTGTGCCATTCCTTACAGCTTTGTTGTCTTTGCCTCAACGTTCGTGGCTGCAGAGATATGCTGCTACAGTATTTTGCTGTAGCTACCACAACAGTGACTCAGCATCTTCTGAGTCTGTTTACTCAACTTTTTCTGTGTAAAATTGTTATATGTTGGCTCTTTCAGGTACTTGAAGTCATGTTTTTATATGTTTCATGCACGTTTACCAGCAATTTGTTTGAAATAAAACCCATCAGTTGGTATGAGTGCTAGCCAAACAGACAGAAACATTAAAAAACACATTGTTTTATTATCATTTTGTTCTCTAATCCATTATTTATAATAATTAGTGTCTTAAGGGTCAGCTAGAATGGTGAAGCTCACCTGACAGACAGAAAAAAGGAATCAAACAGCTTCTTTTTGGTAGCCTGCTAGCTAGCCAGGCTAACTCAGCAGGAAGGTAATGAAAATGTTGATAAATCAGCTTGTTTTGTGCTCTCTTTGTTTTGGAACAGCAGCACCATTCTCTCCTTCCTGTTTTTAAATTATGTGTTGGCTCTTTTTTGGCATTCAACATGATGTTTTTTTACAGTTCATGCAGTTCATTGTTTTTTCATTTTGGTACCTTGCTAGCTAGCCAGGCTAATGTTTTGGGAAGCTAATCAGCAGAGAAGTGCACAAAGTAAAAAGTTGTTTGTAAATAAACCTGCTGTGTTTTCTCTTATTTTACCACATCATGTGTTACACTCCTTACTGTTAATATTTCAAAATATTCTTTTATGATGAATTATATATGTGAACTCATTAGAATAATGTTACACATTATTTGATGATAGTAGCCTAATCGTATTGCAAGTAATCATGAATTAATAGCTGGATTACTGGACTAAAAGTGATAAAAACTTAAAAACTGCAAAAGACTTAAATAAGAGTTCAGTTAGACAACTCTGGATTGAATTCAATATCTTATTGAGCATAAATATTGAGCATAGACATCTGAAGCAAGTTTGG
Source organism: Naso vlamingii (assembly GCA_029822935.1). Classification (NCBI taxonomy): domain Eukaryota; kingdom Metazoa; phylum Chordata; class Actinopteri; order Acanthuriformes; family Acanthuridae; genus Naso; species Naso vlamingii. Next base: position 3,585 of record JAPQLA010199418.1, on the reverse strand, counting down.
CGTCAGGCTCTGTCTCAATTTAATCATTCTCTTTACAGGGAGTGAACAGCAAGACCCCGCAGGGGATCACAGAGACAGAGCCTACAGGTGGATGCTGGGGAGGCGGTGGGATTGCAAAACTTCATAAGTAGCAGCACAGAGCAACAGTAGCAGCGGCAGCAGCAGAGCAGCAGGAACGTGGCAAGCAATGGATCAGGTAGGCGAAGCAGGGAGGTTTAATAGCCCGCCCCAAAAAGATGAAGAGTGCATGTGACTGATCACCTGATCAGGACTTGGCACGACTTTGAGTCGTCTGCCTCACCTAGCTCCACAGGCTTCGCATCATTGCATTTATTCCACCTTAATTGTAGGAATCCCACTTTATTATACATGTAAAGTACTAAATAGTCAGGAAGTCACATTGAGATCAAGATCTCATTTGCAAGTGAGACTTGAGTTCAGAATAAAATATCAAACAGAATGGGCCTACATTAAAATTAAATAAGAAAAGATTTAAATATCAAAGCAAGAATGGAGCAGCATGACATAGTGCATTCCTTTGTGCAGGCACAAGTGGAAAAACTCTATAAAATTATTCTGTACAAATATATGGAAAGTAAAGAACCCATTTATAAAAACCAAAGTTTGTGGATATAAATAGAAGCAATTCAAACAGAGAGGTGCATTCTAAAATGACCCTGATGCCAATACAAAAATTTAAGACTATTATATGTAAAACAGTGACAGTTAAAATTAATGAGGTCTCTCATCAAATGTTTGAATTGGTCCATTGGTATCAGTGCATCCAGTTTAAGAGTGCCCTGTAAATTATTCCAGAGAAAGATGTGTCTGTCTCACCAAGATGACGTTTTACTGCAGGAACATAAAGTGTAAGCCACTCCTGAGGACGGACGTTATGAGTATGATGTCTTTGGCTCAGCAGTGAGATCAGGTAGGGGGGCAGTTTCTGTAACAGTCCCTTATATATCAAAAGGTATAGGAGGTGGCTGTCTGTGAAAGTTCTCGTTCGTCCAGGTCGTAGTTATCTGGGCCATTAAATCGAAGGCAACTGGACTCAGTAACATGTCTGTGAAGATGTTTCTCCTCTCATCCAAGGGGCTTCATCAGTTCATGTATGTCTGACTAGACTAGGCTAGTCTGACTAGCTGGTGAGGAACCCGGGTGTTTAACCTCTGTGGAGGTGTTTACAAAGGCCAACCACTGTAACGACAGTCGTTAGAGTCATCAGAGTCGTTGGAGTCACATGAGGCCAATCATGAACGACTGTTGTTCTCGGAGGTTAAGTTGTTGAATCTCCTGGGTAGAGATGACAGGGCGGCATTGTAAATTGGAGATAGGTGGTGTCGCAGACCTCCTATAGGAGGTGATGATCTCGTCTGACAGAGAGGGGGGGCCATCCTACCAGCTAAAAGAAAAAAAAAAGATGGGTCTCCAGTGATAAATCTAAAAGCTGAGTGGTAGATGGAATCTACATGTTTGAGGTAAGAGATGGAAGCATGTCTGTAAATGTCTGTGAATGTTCTCATTGTCTATAAATAAAATGAACATGATCTAAAACCTCAAGTGAGAAGTTCAGTCATCCATGAGGAACTCGGAGTAGAGCCGCTGCTCCTCTGCATTGGTAAGGATGCCTCCTGGTCTCCTCCCTGTGGAGGTGTTCCAAGCACGTCCAGCTGGGAGGAGGCCCCGCGGCAGACCCAGGTCCAGGTGGAGAGATTATATCTCTGCACTGACCTGGGAACGCCTCAGGATCCTCCAATCAGAACTGGTTAATGTGGGCAGGGGAAGGGAAGTCTGGGGCCCCCTGCTGAGACTGCTGCCTCCACGACCCGATCACAGATAAGCAGTTTATGATGGATGGATGGATGAACAACGGATGGATGGATCAATCTAAAACAGAGAAATGTGTTGCTTCCATGATCCATTTCCTATAATAAAATGGGAAGTTACTGATATGATTTTCAAAAGTATTTGTAATGAGGAACTTTTTCAATAAGTGTACCATTCAGAGTGAAATTCTGGAGATTGCTGTCTTTTTCTCTGGCTCTGGAGCGACCAGTGTTTAATGTAAAGAGAATTTAGGCAAACCAAGAACTAAGAGGATATTTATAATTGCACTTATCACAGAAAAGCACCATGCAAACAAAAACATTTACTAAAAATGAATGTATGAGTAGCAACATTTTGAAAAAGAGCATCCCAAGTATGGAGAACTTGTCCTAGAAGTTTGCATTTAATATTTTACCAACATTTCTAGCTTGTCATGTTTGTGGATATGAAATAAAAACCCTTTAATGTTAAGCTTCAAACCGCACAAAAAAAGCAGTTAGGGCTGTTTGCCGTTATAAGGCAGTTTAATAAAAAGAAAATCCTTGCATCCCATTTTCACCGCCACCCTCCACTGTTTTATCTCGCAGAGCAGAAATGACTCAAACAAACACAAGTGCAGCAGCAATTTATACGCACGACGACGGTGTCATCTGCGCCTTAAGCTTCTGCTGCGTGATCCTTTGTGAGTGTCCTGCCTCACCCGTGTGACTCGCTCTAACACCAATTATAATCTACAGATGATGTGATTGGTTCGCTGAGACGTGCAGGCACTCTTTGGTGGAAACTAATGAACTTTGTGATTTGATGCCGCGTTTAAGGTGAAAGCCAACAGGGAGAGATAATTACTGTTTAAAAAGCAAGTTGCTGTCCTGTGGAGTAGAAGGATTGGTTAAAGTTTTGGTGACTCAGTCTTTTTTTCTTTTTCTCTCCGATCCTTTTTCCATCTAGCCCTCCTCCTCCTCCTCTTCTTCTTCTCTCTGTCTACCCACTCCTCTCCTCTTCCTCTCTCTTTCACTCCATGATGTTCTGCTTCTTCATCAGAGCGCCCTAGTGGCTCGCCTGCAGCGCTGCTTTTAGTTTCCTGTGAACCATGTTGATACTGAGGAGGCGAGAGGAAGCAGCCTGTCTATAACACACTGAGCAGTGCTGAGATGATGAACACACACACACACATACGCACACACACACACACACACACACACACAAATAATCTCATCTATTCCAAGTTGTTTTCACTGTTTCGTCGTGTTTCATTTCATGTTTGAAACTCAGATTCACTGATTTTCCACCCAGACCTCGTTATACTTTTGCTTATTGGTCGTTACGGTGCAAACAGAAGTCTTGGCTTTACAGACGCTACGCTCCTGTTTTATTGACCTCATGTTGCACAAACTCTTGTTTTTTGCATCCTTGAGCCACAACAAATAATCAGTGGATCTTGATAGAAAGTGATTCTCAGACTCCGTTAATCAGCTAAAGATACAGACGCCTCTGACTGATCATAGTGTGAGTTTACGCCTCTGAACTCAAGTTGTTGTTGGTGTTTCTATTATGAATGACAGAAAATGACAAGAATGGGCAGTAGTATGGTTTAAATGGGCAGCACTAAACATCACCTGTGTTGCGGTTTTAAAATCACTACATTGGCTCCCTGTGCGTTTCAGGATCAGTTTTAAGGTTCTTGTATTAGTTTTTAAATGTCTTAACGGTCTTGGGCCTTCTTATTTATCTGACTTGCTTTTACCTTACGAACCC
>JAPQLA010199403.1:0-21894 GCA_029822935.1 Naso vlamingii | reverse complement strand
ATATATATATATATATATATATATATACATAAAGCAGGTGTAATATTACTTAACTTATGTATCAAAATAAGATCCTTCTTTGCAAGAACTTGATAACGTTAACTCATCTCTATCCAGCTGAAGAAGAAAACCTCTTTCCTGAAAATAGGTGGTCCTTCTCTGTCAAATAAATTTTGGCACACTGTTGTTAGTCCCTGAAAAGATAAAAATTAATTGAAGATCAATATTTTCCTAATTCTTATGTGACACTGTAATTCGCTAACGTTGCTTACTCTTTAGTTGGTATTGTACAAAGAGGGCTAAAGTTAGCAGTCTATGTTGCTAGACGATTTGTGCGGTAATGGCGTGGCATTAGCATTTATTACGTTGTTAAGACTCGGACTACCACCTGGCAGTTATATGCTTCTGCGCAAAATGCAGTTGGTGGACAGTCAGTACAATGTGATCTGGAAGAAAGGGTGGCTGGTGTTTGTGATAGTGTTGGTTGTTTTGTGGTGTAGACGCCTTGTTTGTAACAAATATATGATTGAAGAGCTATAGTATAGGCCAAAGGAAGTTGTGGGAATTGGTAGTGCTGGTAATGAAATACAGGAGGCAAATGGTCAAATGGAGTTGGTGAAGACTGCTGTCATTTGAATTTTGCAGAATGTACAGCCAGGTCACATTCTTCTCTTATTCCAGTTCAAAATTATGGCCTAGACAAAAGTGACAACACAGTGACCTTGACCTTTGACCTGTGACATCCAAAATCTAATCAATTCATTCATGAGTCACAGTGGACCTTCGAATCAAACTGGAACAAATTCCGTTGAGGCGTTCCTGAAATATTTACAAGCTAAGTATAAATATCTGGCTGTAGTGACCTTGCCCTTTGACCTGTGACCTCCAAAATCTAAAAAGATCATCCTTGAGTCCAAGTGGACCTTTGTACCAAATCTGAAGAAATTCCCTCAAGGCATTCTTGAGATATCGCATTCACAGAATAGGAGGTCCGAGTGACCTTTGACCTCCAAAATCTAATCAGGTCATCCTTGAGTCCAAGTGGACATTTATACCAAATTTGAGGAATCTACCTCAAGTCATTTCCGAGATATTATGTCCTCAAACATGACCCAGACAAATGTGACGTCACAATGACCTTGACCTTTGACCTTTGACCACCAAAATCAGTTCATCCCTTAGTCACAGTGAACACTTGTACAAAGTTTGAAGGAAATCCCTCAAAGCGTTCTTGAGATATCGCGTTCAGAAGCATGATATGAACATGAGGCTGCTTTGATCTGGTGTGGCTGTTTGTAACTTAACAGACCAGCAAATGACTTTGTTAACTCAGACACGATGTCATTAAGTTTTCCAGCCTGTCTAGGACCTCCTCAACTGATATAACGCAGCAAAAATGTTTATGCCAACCGTAGTTAAAAAAAATGCCGAGCACCCCCTCCTCAAACGAGCTAACGCTAAGTTAACATAAGCAGGCTAACTCCAACTCGTTCATGCTGCTTTGTTTTGTTTTACAAGACTGTTGTGAAAGGGGAGGGGAGAAGGCACCACAAATCTGCTGTGTTCAGTTTATGTATGTGTATTTACAGGAGGCATGCGACCGAACGGAGTAACGTGGCAAAAGAGTGATTCGCTTGAGAGTAAAATGCGTTGTGTGTGTAGAACTGCAGCAGATAGAATGTACACTGACAGAAAATGTAACGATCTCTATGTCAAGGCAGATTGTGGACACATTCTAATCTTTCACGATCTATTATCGTCATATCGCACACCCCTGATGTTAATGTAGGCCAACACTACCCGTCCACAGGACAGAACACACCACTACATATTTCTTGTTGCAGCCTACAAGAAATTTCACAGTATCTGTACAGCACGAAAGTTGCCGAAAACTGGATAAAACTGAGATTTAAGGAGTTTTTTTGTGGCTAGATTTTATGGAATCGAGCGCACCTCTATTCAGCATGTTGGAGCTGAAAAATCATGATGGAGCTGAAAAATTAACAAGGCAGCTATCAGTTTAGATCAACTAACCTTTATTATTCCTAGGGGTAATTTGTCTTGGGCACAGCAGCTTTCAATAAATACATTTATTAGTGCACTTGGTAAGACACAGAAGAAGAGAGAGACTAAATAAAAAGACAGTCTGTCTGCACTTATGTAATTCATTAGGTGATACCTGCCACCTTGTGGCAAAAAATAGAATTGCTTAGTCTTCATACTGATAAGCCAAGCATACTATTCTCATTTCCCTGAAATAAAATAAATATTGTTAGCTTGCAATAGTTAACGTGTTATGTTTTTCTCAAATGATTATTTTTATATTGGTTATTATATTGCATTTTGGATAATGGCATTGATACTAGATCAGCATATAAATGCAACTTTTGCATTTAAATGCAATTTATTCTAATTCATACTTATTGATTATACATTAAGGGAGAACAGGGTAAGAATGTTTCAATGAAACACGCCCAGAAAAACACTGATTTTGATTTTGCTGGTCTTTGCTTTAGGCCTACCATCATCCATAAAAGTCAGTTTTGTCCCATTTTTTTCTGTTTCTGTGCTGAAGACGGAGGGATATTGTGACTTGGTGTTTGGGCGATTTCACAGGAGCTTGATGCGTTTGCATACATTATGTAAACTATGAAATGGCCCCTTCCCTGGTTGTGCAACCTTCTCACATTTTTCACCCCTGACCAGTTTGCATGTCTGCTTGTTAAGGAGTCTGAATACTTGCAGCTAGTCACTTGTACACCCAGACCAAGCTGGCTTTATTAAAGGCCACCTGGCTTTAGATAACATCTGGCAGCTTCGCATGTTATTGAAACAGCTCCACATCAAGACAAATCTTATGCCATCTTTTCTCTTGACGTGCAAAAGCTTTTGATCATGTGAAGTTGGACCACTTGTGGGAAGTTCGAGAACACTTTAGCTTTGACCCCACCTTTATAAAGATGGTATGCACATTGCTGGCCCAACTGCTCGTGTTATAACTGGTGATTGTGGCACAAGCGAGTTTGAGCTGCACCCAGACAGGGCTGTTCCCTTTCACCTGGTCTATTTGCACTTTTTTTTAGAACCCTAGGCACAACACCAACATAATTCATTTGTTGCAATCAGAGGAACCTTCCACTTTATCTCTCTTTACGTAGATGATGTTTTGCTGTATTTATCAAACCTGACTAGCTCGATCCCTCATGTGCTAAACCTCTTTGAGCACTTTGGGTCATTCTCAAGTTGAAGATTTTACTGGACCGAATCTCCCCTCATGCCCTTAAATCCTATGGACAGAAAATCACCCTAATACTCACTCTCAGTTACCTTAGAGTATAATGCTTTTACATATTGGGGAATTACAATATGTCCCACTCTACTCTTCATCGTTAAACACAACTACACTTCAGTATTGACAAAAATTAAAAATGATTTAACCAAATGGTGTCCTTAACAAACAACTCTCCATTGGCAGTCATTAAAATGAACATTCTTCCCCATGTCATTTTTCTTTTTTCCATGCTTTCTCTCTCCTCCTCATTACTGGTCCAGCTCAGATATTTGATGATTTTGCTTGACTCTTCCTCATGGCAATCTTTGGAGAATGCCCTATCCCAACCTGCTAGACTTTAAGACCTGTTTTTTTGTGGGCCAAAAACTAAGATCATTCTCAAGATCATTCTCAAGTTACAGAATTAATTAGACCAAATCTCCTCCTAGTGCCATTAAATCCTGTGGATAGAAAATCAACCCTATACTCACTCTCAGTTGCCTTAGAGTATAATGCTTTTACATATTGGGGAATTACAATGTGTCCCACTCTACCCTTCATCGTTAAACACAACTACACTTCAGTATTGACAAAAATTAAAAACGATTTAACCAAATGGTGTCCTTTACAAACCATTTCCATGGGCAGTCACAGAAATGAACATTCTTCCCCTTGTCAGTTTTCTTTTTTCCATGCTTTCTCTCTCCTCCTCACAATTTTTTTTAAAGATTCGAAGGCACTGTATCGAAATTTCCTTTGGAACAGAGCCCCTCTGTTAGCTTCTCCACCTTAACATGCCCCAAAACATTAGGAGGGCTTTCCTCAACCAGTTTTGAATGGTATTACTGGTCTAGCTCAGATCTTTGATGATGTGGCTTGACTCTTCCTCATGTGTACCATGGCAATCTTTGGAGAATGCCTTATGCCAGCCTGCTAGCTTTAAGATCTGCCTTTTTGTGGGCCAAAAATATGATGACACAAACATATGGGATTTATTATATCTAATTCCCTGTCTTTTTGGTATCAAGCTGAAAAATACTTACAAAATACATGCAAGCTCCACAGCTATTTGGAATAACCCCTTTTTCAGTGACAGTGTTAAGTCGTGTTCTCATCAGTAATATTAGTTATATTAACTTTAAGTTGTGTTATCTCATTTTATTCCTTATATGCTCCCCAAATTATTTTTTGCAGTTCATCAATTATTCTGATGAGCAGTTCTGTTGTAAAATATACGTTTTATTCTATGTGATGTAATTTCCTGTGCAACTGTTGTAATTGTTGCTGCTTTACGGCAAATGTTACTCTATTCATGCATTTTTTATGGTGGAAATAACTGTGAGCAGGACTGTTCTATGCCATGGCAACTGATGTGTTTACCAGTGCTGCTGTGAAGAAAAGAGAAAATAAATGAACCAAACAGAATATACTGTGTGATTCCATACATTACGGCAAACGAAGCAGAAAGCACAATAGACAGTAAGTCTTTTTTTAATAAGCTAGCTCATTACACCCCCAGCCTAACTGCACTTTGTACCTAACTGCTTTGTGTTCAGAAGGGGACAGTCATGTGGCTTCTAGCTAGCCATGCCTGTTTGTGTACTTTGGCCAATAGGGCTGCAACAGCACAGGCAAGTGAGGAGGAGGCAAATGAATGCACTTTTAATGAAATATTGGAGTTACTGTAACGTTACATTAAATCTACCATTGAAACTATGAACGCTGACCATGTGTGACGATACAGTACATCCGGGTCACTAAATAATAATAATAACTTTATTTGTATAGCACTTTTAAAAACAGGGGTTTACATAGTGAAAATGCCTGTTCTGTCTATAAGTAAAATAAAATCTAAAATATTTTATAAAATGAACGTGCGTTTGATGAATTGCACGTGTATTTAATTCTTATTTCGTTTGTGCTTTTTATTAAAATGTGTGTTCAGTTTATAAAATTTGTGTATGATTTGTAAAATGTGCACGCAAAGAAGAAAATAAACACATCCATGTCACTTCCAGTGCTCCATACTAGTTGACTAGGTCTCTGGTTTGACTGTCATTTATTCAAAAACAAAACCCAGAACTACCTCACATATGGTCCATTGTTACACAACACGGTCCTTCAAAAGTTTTACAATTAAATCTTTAAATGAAGGAATTCTTTGATCATACATGCATGTCAAAGGTTTACAGTGAATGGTGTGATACATGACTGTCACCAAGGTATTTCTCTGTCTATTTTAGCATAGAAACACGTATTGCGAGGAAAATCGGTTCTGAGCTGAAGTGTTGCGTCGCTGCCAGTGTGCGTGAGACATGTATCTCACATGCCTCTCCCGCATGCTGTGTGGCTGCTCTAATCTATTTGAATGGGAACCAAAAAAATAAGTAGTGGTGCTGCAAAACTCTAAGTGAGATGAAATCACTGCTTCTTGATATTTGACTGCGTTTTACATCCAGCTCACTAGTGCCACCCTCACCAGAGTGTGAATTGCCTTGCGAATTCACCCATGCATGCACATTTCAACAATGAGGAGTCAGTCAGTCAGTCAGGAAGCCTCTGACACGTTCTATTCCTTTCAGTTCGACAAAATATAGCACAGATGGAATGTTGTGTTTTTGTCTATGATCCTCTACAGTCCTACACACTGCTCTGAAGGTACCTCTGACCTACAATAAGGGTGGAGGAAGCAATACAGCAATTCCTCTGCAGGATTTAGCTACATTTACCTTTTAGTCCGGACAACCAACATGTCGTAACAACATAGTTTTGATTGATATAGAATAGTTTTGTTGGGCCAGACCTTGTGTTATGACTCTTTGCTGTGAATTAAATAAACTTCTGTCAGAATCCCCCAGCTGATGGTCTTTAATTAACGTTGTTTACCAGACTGGAGATGAGAGAGGGCAGCTACATATTCAGCGTGAATAATTACTCTATATACTATAATATGCAATGCCTCACTTTCGAGCTGCAGTGTGTGTGTTTTGCCACTCATCCTGATGAGCTGTCTGCACTTAGACAGTTTCTAGCTCAAGGCTGAGCTAAACCACCATAGGCACTCGACAAACAGATGGGGAGAGCAGCCACTTAATTTGATGTGTGGATAGAGACACAGGACATATTGGATCCACATATTGGATCAAAGTTTGACCTCTTTTATGAGGACCTTTTTATGTTGTTGGAGTGAAGTTGGGTTTTGCTACAACACTGAAAGGTAACTTTTAGGTCAAATGGGCATTATAAAGAAACGTGCTTGGCTGTGTTGTATTTACTGATTATTGTGAGAATGCGTTATCTTTGCTTCATTACTTGCTTATATTTCCAATTAAAACAGGATATTGAGAATTAAACTGGGGGGGGGGGGGGTTTCAAAAGAAAAAAAAAATAGAGAAACACACGCACGGTCATCAGAGACCAGATTTTAGATTGACTTTTATCTGCACTGACCACGAAGTTTAGAAAAACTGGAAAGAAAAAAGGTATTCTTTAAAGCAGCACCAAGTAACTTTTTATTCTTTTTGAGGCAGAGAAAAGACACAACTTTAAGATAATCTCAATAAATTGATTAAACTACCATGTTATCAAGCAGTTGTTTTTCTGACTGTTTGTCGTTTGCATACCATGTCGTTTAAATACCATGTAGTAATTTGTTCTGTCATAACTATGACGCTACAGCAACTGTAAATTTTTTGTTTTTGTCAAGTAGCTGTCTGTGGTGCGTTATGAAGACTAAGGGGCAGTTTACATGGTACAAGTTTTCACATCAAACAAAACACTTTTGTTGCAGCTTGGCCTTCCTTTTACATGACAACAGTGTGCTGGTGCCCCTGAAACTGCAAAATTTGAAACCAGGTTTCAGAGTGGAATCTTTTGAAAGCTCAACCTTCTCTCCGGCTGTGTAAATTGGCAAGTGGAGTGCCTGTGAACGTGGTGACGACGCTAATGCTAATGCTAGCACAAGTCAATGCATTCCACTCCGACCACTACCAAACTCTGATTTAACACTCTGCAGTGCACTCAAAGCAGGTCGAATATGACGACAGTCTATTGAAGTGAATTTGAGTGTTTGTAGCATAATTTTAGAAGTCAATCTATGGCTGAATTTCTCTAAGGGGAACAACTTCAGCAGCTCCAATGGTATGTCTTACAATCTTACATTGTCGACTACTGGCCTGGCATGCACACTGCAGCGCTTTCGGTTGTTCGTGTAAACACGGACATATTTTGAAGAAGAAAAGGAAAGACCTTTCTGTTTTCAGTAGGACTGCTTCTGTGTAAACCTGGCCGTGGTTGATAAGATGAAAAGAGCTGCGACAGCTTGCATATGTGGTGATTAATTATTGTTAACATGTTCTGTGTAAACTCAGTTGTGGCTGCGTGGAGAGTAAAAGGACAGTTACTGGCAGGAGTGAAGTGACGACGTGTGGATTCGAGGAAACTTAATCACTCTGCCAGACATGTTTTCTCACTCTGTGTCCCTCTTTTTCAACGGTCAATTAGTGTCTTGGATGTTCTCAGGGTGGCCCACAACCAGTTGGAATTTCTCCACAAAATAAAGGCCGTCAGCGGCCTCCTGCTGTCTTGGTTTGCATTCCATGCCAAATGAGATTGATAACAACCAAAATAAAAATGGATCGACCAGCGCTTCACTCCAAGAGCACGGAGCAAACCGTAAAGGCTGAGTCATCCGTCTAACAGAGGGCTATCGATCTTCCCTTTTTGAAAGTATAGCTACTGTCAGTGTGAAAGATAGAGGACACTGTGGTGGGGGTGCAGAGGTCACAGTGTCATATCCAGGCCAGCTACCCGCTGTCTCAAGGTTTTTGTGAGAAATGATTCAACACTGGGGACAGTGAGATGCTTTCTATGTAAGTGACATCTTTTTGAAGAGGAAACAGAGCTGACAGTCCAAGCAGATCATCATAAGAGCTCTATAAATTCAACAGGAAAACATTTGGAGTATGCACTGTCTGACTCTAGAGGAATGTCATTTTATGGTATTGGGAATTTTTCCGTTTACATTGTAAGAACCCATACATGCTCTAGTCAGTTTTGCTTCTGCAGCAACAAAATCAACTAAGTAAAAAAAAAAAAAAAGTAATGTGATTAACCATAAAGTCAGATTCACCCACATAATTCATTTAGGTCCATGTCTGGAGGAACAGGTGTTTTTGCATCATGTTTGGTCCCAGGGGAGGAGAAAATATAATTATGGCTTGAACACACTACACGACCTTCAAAGTGATCAGGTCTCTTGACTGTTCACACTATACAGCCGTCTGTCTTGTATCGAGTCTTTCAGTCATCAAGGTTTTCACACTACATTACTGATCACCGACAAGGGTGTACACACTACAAGATCCTTTCACTGGGAGGGGCCTAGGAATACAGCTCCAGTACAACGTTAATGTTGCAGCCTACCACCTGAAAAGTCAGCAATAATAAGTATTGTCATTGTAAAATATATTGCTTTGTGTGCCCTGCTCTGTGCTGCTCAGAGGAAGAGAGAGAGAAAGAGCAGCTCTGGTCAGACAAGCTTAAAGTGAATAAAAGAGAGCATGGTGACGAGAAAGACAGTGAATTCGCGAATTAAGTTGTTTTCTGATAATTTCACTCTGGTTGAGTACAAATAAACACCACTATAACCCAAAACTGCTGTTTATTTTGCTATGTGTGGCACATCTAGGCTACCGTTTGAGCTGGTGTGGAAATTTTGAAGAGTCCACCTGTCATTCACAGGAGCATGCTCTGATTTGCCTGCGATCTGGGGCTTTTTACCCACGATCTTCAAAAACTGTCACAGACAGAAAAGATCAGCACTTTAATCCTGTAGTCTAAACTGGGCATTTGTCTGAGCCACAGGAAAAGGAGGTTGAGTATAAGCTTCCCATTGGCCGACTGTTGCAGTTGGCACTCTTCTCCCCTTCTGTTACTGTTTTCAAAGTCCCCATCCCTATGAGAAACAACACAACAACCACATCCAAGCAAGCAATCTACATGTGGCAAATGGCAATTTTTGACAAAGACTTGAATCATGCAGTGAGGCAGACCTGCTTGGATCTTTCGATGGTTTTAAGGCATGATGTGGAGGCGAAGAACCACCTTACACAAAGCTGAAGATGGCTGCCTACAAAAGTAAAGTGCTTACAAACCGCACAACTAAAAGCTGATTATCCCATGGTCATTTGCAAACAATAAATAAATTGAAAAAACATTCACAAATTTTTGGTGAAAGTTTTGCACTCAAAATCCAAAGATTATGAATCAGGGGTTTACCAGTGTCATGGCAACTCTAAATTTAAGTCCCTTTTACAATGAAGTGGAATGTCCCAAGCTGTGTCTCAAATTGCGTTTTTTAAATTAGTAGGCCTACACTAATATGTAAGTTGGTAGACTGTGTGCACAATGGGCTACATCTACTAGAGGACTGCGCTACTTTTGCAGCTGCTTAACCTGTGCAAATGAGAGAAAAAGATAGCATGCTTACCACATAGCATGTGCAAAGGGTGAAATGCAAACTGCACTGCCAAGCAGACAACGTCCTGGGTGCGCTTGTCTCATTTGCATATATGTAAATAATGAAATAGTCAAAAATTTGGTACAAAATTTAACCCTCCATTGCAAATACCACCTAATTCACAAAGACCAGCACTAATTGCCACAGGCAGTTACAGTGGTGCTATTTAACATCTTTGAGACTCGTGTATTAAATAATAAATAATAATAAACTTTATTATGGGTCCAATTTCTCTCTCTCTCTCTCTCTCTCTCTCTTTCTCTCTCTCTCTTTCTTTCTCTCTCTCTTCAAAGTTCATATCAATTTACAATATGTGTTGGTTTGTTTTTACAGTGCGCATTGGGTTTTTTTTCTCTCCCATTCTACGTCTCCAGTGAAATGGGCAATTTGCTAAAATACACTCAACAATAATAAACAATATATAACTTTTGGTCTTATATGTTGGCATTTTAATAAAAAAGACTGTAGAATAAAAGAGATAAACACCGAAATAATGAAACAAAACTTTTTTTTAATTGATCTCCTTGCCTCTCCCTCTCCACAACTGATTTTTTTGTTTTGTTTTGTTTTCTGGCCATACAAAAAAATCATTCATTGTCTGTTCTGTAGAATAATTTTCCTTTTTTAAAAATAAACATTTGGTCTACATGTCAAAGTGTTTTTGGGTAAGATACTGAACTCCACATTGCTCCCGATGGCTGCACCATCGGTGTGTGAATGTGTGTGTGTGCGTTCTTGATGAGCAGGTTGGCTCTTCAGCGCTTTGAGTAGTTGAAATACTAGAAAAGAGCTATATAAATACAGTCCATTTACCATTCAGCTTTTTGAACAAACACTTGAAAAGTCAGCATTGGCACTTCAGCATCAGCTGGTCAGCTTTTAGCATTCAAGAGCAGTTTCTTCTAAATTAGCCTTTTCTAGTTACGTGAAGTCCGCCATTGGATCATCCAGTATGATGCAATGCATTGACTGTTCACAAGTCTTCCCCACAAATCTTTTGCTCTTTTACTTCATGGAGCAATTTGAGGTCCCTGGTTTTAATGTGACACATTGTTGGAGCATGTCTGAGCACCTTGACCTGACTGGCAAGACCCATGGGCCTCTGGAGAAATCTGTTTCTCATTACATGGATCAGTCATCTATTGTTTCCTGGGCACTCAGGGAGCTGCTAGAGGATTCACAAGCTGGCTGCGAGCTACTAAAAGACCTCTCCAAACCCCCTCTGTCTGGAGGCTCCACATTAACATACTGCTTATAGCCCTGAGGGTGGCTGGGTGAGTGACTGAGGGGGGTAGGTTTACAATCACTCAGGCTCTGTCTGGGTCATTGCTGCTGAGCAGACAGCAAGGACAGCACATGTAACCCCAAAACTTCACATTTTGATTCATCAAGCTAGAACTGTGTCCTAGTAAGCTTGTAAAAAAAGGATCAGTTTAGACATGACATAGGTGCTTTGTTGAACACCAAACATCATTACACACCAACTGCGGTATATTAATCCTAGCTTCCTGTTTTAATAATAAAACAGAACAGCCTTTGAGTGCATGGCATGTGTCATTCAATAATAATGTATTTTTATATGTCCTGCCATTGTTATTTGATACAGACCTCCTGAACGATAAAAAGTCCTTAATCTGAAGAAAACAACTGATTCTCTTAGCCACCGAGACAATCCATAAGCATGAATAATCTACTATATCTGAAATATGTGTCTGAAATATCTACTGCCCTTGGCTTTGATCACATGAGAGGTAAAAAAAATCCATTTGACGATGTTGAAGAGTTCTCAAGAATGTTAGATTGTTTCTAACCATGTTGAGAGAAAAGGGAAATCATTTTGTTATACAACACAGGAGTCTGAATTTAGACCATGCACAAGTTAGTACCTCATTTTCTTTTGATCCTTTAGCTGCTGCTTCTTCTTGCTGCCTCTTCTTGTCTCCAAGACACACCTGGTGACAACTGACTTAGAAGTTCTCTCTCAATTTCATGCTGATATGTTAGCTCAGCTGTTTTTGTAAAAAGCCACACAATTGCAGAGACATCTGTGCTTTTATCAGTTCATGCTTGTTTCCTTATCAGCTGCAGAGAATCCTCATCTAAAATGGCAGCTTGCATGCTAATAATCCCTCAGTAAAGAAGAACTAAAATAGATGCAGAGGCCTGTTGATGGGATTTTAGTAATACTTATAAATTGACTTCTCTCAGATGCATCCCCCACGTCTTTTTTATTTTCATATTTTATTTATTAAGTTAATAGTTCAGTTCTATTTCTAACTAGTATTCTCTACCATACCATGAAAGACTTTTTAATTTAATTGTCAAAAGTCTGTCCAAAAGCTGTCTTAATACTGCCTGGAATACTATTTTGGTGGAGAAATGGACTACTGACTTGCTCGGTATTGAATCTCATGGAGCCTCTAAAGTCCTGACAAATCATGTGGACCTCAAGTATAGACATAAGTAGGGTAAGCGCTTTCAAATCATTTTTGTGCAAGTGGCGTGTATTTTAAATGATGAATATATTACTAACGTATAAAATTAAATCATGTATTACTTCAAGGGCACTTAGCTAGAGCGCAACAGCAAGTCTCATCAAGTCAGCTAATTTGTGTTAAGGCAAAATTCCAGTAACTCCCCATGACAAAGCAGTTTTAATTATTTTAGTAGAAGATTTGAATGAGGAGCAACCCTCAGCCTACAGAACTGTACCTCCCTACTCCCATGACTACGACCTGAGATCCTGTCTATGAAAATCACTAACAGGATTGGTGACAAAGCAAGGCCCTAGCGGAGGCCGACCCCCACCAGGAACGAGTCTGACTTACTACTAAGAACCCGAACAAAGCTCTCACACTGTGTGTATAGAGGCTGGATGGCCTTGAGTAGTGATCCCCTTACCCCATACTCCTGCAGCACCTTCCACAATATTATGATGATTTTAATTGACAGGATCTTGAGGCATAGTAATGGGGGTGGGGAGGTGCAGTTCATTGAGCTGAGGATCGAATCGCTGCTTTTTGCAGATTATGTAGTCCTGATGGCACCATCAGTCTGTGACCTTCAGCACTCACTGGATTGGTTCACAGCTGAGTGTGAAGTGGCTGGGATGAAGATCAGCACCTCTAAATCTGAGGCCATGGTTCTCAGCAGGAAGCTGGTGGACTGTCCACTTCAAGTAGGGAATGAGTCCTTACTCCATGTGAAAGAGATCAGGTATTTTGGGGTCTTATTACGAGCAAGGGGCTATGGAGAGGGAGATTTGGAGTAACAAGAGCAGTTTTGCGCTCGCTTTCCGGCACTGTTGTGGTGAAAAGAGAGCTGTATATTATGGAGAGGTAACACACACCAAAGGCTTTTGTGAGGTGCTGGTCACTGGCAGTCAAATGAATATTTGAAAAGAGAGCTGTGTCAGAAGGTAAAGCTCTTGATCTACTGGTCAATCTTTGTTCCTATCCTCACCTCATGAAAGACGGGTCATGACCAAAAGCATCAGATCGCAGATACAAGCTGCTTAAATGAGTTTCCACAGGAGGCTGACTTGCATCTCTCTTGGGAATAAGGAGAGAGGGTCAGACACAGCTCCTTTGTGTTGAAAGAAGATAATAGAGGTTGTTTGGGCATCTGGTAAGGATGCTTCCTGGTTGCCTCCCTAGGTGGTTCAGGCACGTCCAACTAGGACGCTCTGGGGCAGACTCAGGTTCAGGTGGAAAGATTATATCTCCACACCGGCCTTGGAACGCCTCGGGATCCCCCAGTCAGAACTGTTTGATGCGGCCAGGGGAAGAGAAGTCAAAGTTAATTGTATGACGTTGGTGAATAGTCTGTTTCCCTCTGGAAACATTGAGTTTTCTTTTCCTTTACTTACTTGAACTGTCATCGCTTTTATTTTCTTTGTACATTGATCTTCCATAGTAGCTTACAGGAAATAAAAGAACCAACACTGGTCAGACATAACTATGACTGTTCTCCAACTGCCCTCTGGACAGACCAACCCCTGCTGACTAATGTAAAAGATTCAAGATTCAAGAAAGATTTATTGTCATTTTTGCAGTGGAAAAACAAAATTCTGATTTAACTCATTGCTGCTACTACATAGGAGGGTGTAATTGAGTAGATAAATTTGAGCTTCTTACAGCCTGTGAGAAGAAGCTGCTCTGTAGCCTGGTGGTATAGCAGTGGATACTTCTGTAACTTCCTCCAGATGGAAGCAGTGTGAACAGACTGTGGCTGAAATGGGTGTAATCTTTTAGTATCAATTGGGCTCTTTGCAGAAATCTCATTTCACCGATATCACTGATGCTTTGTAGATGGTAATGATTTTCTGGGAGGTTTTAATCATCTGCTGCAGAGCCTTCCTGTCCTGGGCTGTGCAAGAACCATGCCAGATTGCGATTTTCCAGTCAGGATGCTTTCTATTACTCCTCTGTAGAAACATATCAGAGTTTGGCTCTAAAATTTATCTATCTTGAGTTTCCTCATAAAGTAGAGCCTTTTCTGTGCTTTGTTAACCAGGGTAGTGATGTGTGATGACCATGATAGGTTCCCTGTGATGTTGATTCCCAAGAACCTAAAGTTGTTAACCTGCTCCACCTCAGCTCCACCGATGTAAACAGGAGTGTGTGTCTTTGCCTCCCTCTTCCTAAAATCAACAATCAGCTCCTTTGTTTTGCTGATGTTGAGCAGTAGATTGTTCTCTGTGCACCACTCTGCAAGATTGTTGATTTCCTCCCAGTATGAACTCTTGTTTTTTTTAATATGGCCAATGATGGTGGTGTCGTCAGCATACTTCGCAATAGAGTTCTCTGGGTGTGTGGGAGTGCAGTCATGGGTGTACAGTATGAGCAGGTGGGGCTGAGCTCACAGCCCTGGGGGGCTCCAGTGTTGGGAGGTGTGCCAGTCCAAACTGTCTGGAGTCTGTTTGTAAGAAAGTCCATTATCTATTTCTATTTAGTCTGATGCTCAGGCCCAGAGTGTTTAGTTTTCCAGTCAGCTTCATGGGAGAAATAGTGTTGAATGCTGAGCTGAAATCAACAAATAGTTTCTGACGTAGCTGATCTTATTCTCCAGGTGTGTGAGGACTGAGTGGAGGGCAGTGGATATGGCATCCTCTGTGGATCTGTTGCTTCTGAGAGCATACTGATGAGGATCCAGGTTGGCAGAGATGTTGTCTTTAAAGTGCTGAAGAACCCATTTCTCAAAACATTTCAACAGTATTCGAGTGAGAGTCAAAGAGTTGACACTAGACTTTTTAGGTACAGGGATGGTGATGGTGGCTGTCTTAAAGCAGGTGGGGACAGTCTCCTGAGAGAGTGAAATGTTAAAGATATCATTAATGACATCAGCTAGCTGCTTAGCACATACGCAGCCAAGGATGTTATCTGGTCCAGCAACCTTATTTATTTGTATTCACTTTCAGCAGGATTTTTATCACATCTACTCTTGCAACAGACAGAGCCTTGTCCTTTGGAGGTGGACCAGACTTAACAGCTAACTGTTGGCTCTTCCCACAGCAAGAAAAGTTAAGTTCTTTCTGATCCTCCTCGATTGAGGAAAAATTAATAAAGGTGGTCTCCGGTTTTCCAAAGCTGCATGATGCGTCACTGTTCTATCTATCGTGACATAGATGCCCGGAAGGAGGTGTCAGAAATAGATAGCATATCTAATAAGTGACTGCACCTGCTACGCAATTTAAATCCATACAAACAAATGCCAACCATGCGCCAGTGAAGCTAGGTGAATCAGAAAGTACACATATTGTTTTTTACAACAAATACAGCAATTAAAGTAAATCAATAATGGTGATCACTGCTGAACATGATGTCTGCAGTAGTGCTTGAATGCCCTATGCCCGACTGCCAGAGGATCTGGCAGCGCCAGGCAGCACATGCCAGAGATCTGAGCAGCCACAGGCATATTTGAAGCTTTAGGTGTGAGTCCACAAGTCTTTGTTGAGGAGATCAATGTGAGCATAGAAGGTATATAGCTCATCTGGCTATGCGGCCTCATAGACTATGGGGGCGCTCCTTCTTTTAGCCTGTTATGTGCTGGATTGCCTGCTGTTAATGCTGAGGTCTCTCTTGATCATATCTCCTCTTAGCCTCCTTAATACCAGCTTTTAGTCTTGCTCTAGCACTGTCGTAGGCTTCTCTATCACTTGACCAAAAGGCAGCTTTTTTTGTCCCTGGATTTGGTTGGAAAATGATCCCACTATCTTCATGATTACCACATCATCAACACATTTGCTGATATATGATATTACTGAGGTTGTGTTTTCCCAAGATTGATGTTGCTATCTTGAGTTGCAGCATCTCTGAATATTTGTCAGTTGGTGCTCTCAAAACAGTCCTGTAGAGCTGCTGTAGATTCATCTGTCCCCACTTTAACAGCTTTAACTGTTGGTTTGACCCTTTTGATTAGTTGGGTGTAAGTAGGTGGAAGACGCAGGGAGATATGGTCAGACAGGCCTAAATGTGAACATGTCAGGGCTCTGTAGCTGCCAGGAATATTTGTATGCACATCATCCAGGATATTATTTCCTCTGGTGGTAATCCGAACAAGCCGGTGTAATTTAGATACTGAGATCAGTTTGATTAAAATCACCAACTACTATCAAGATTCCATCTTGTTTATACATGTTGCTGCTGATGACGTCCTACAGTTCCTGCAATGCATTTTTTAAATTTGCAACTGGGGGAATGTAAACAGCAACAACATAAACACTGGTGAATTCTCTGGTCAGGTAAATTGGCCGACATCTCATCATCAGAAACTCAACATCTGGTGATAGCTTTAAGCAGGATGTGAGGCGTTAACTACATCTCAGTGAAGATGTGTGCACAACAGTCTCTGATCTCTGCTGAGTGAGCCTGAGTCGTATCTCATCCATCTTATTTTCCTGAGATCATACTTTTGACAGAAGAAAGCTTTGCAAAGGGACATCTGTAGGTCCAAGATGAGTTAGTTTAGCTTTGATGCCACCTCTCTTTCCTCTTTTCTGTGGCAGGCGTATCTATCTATGTTTCTATAATTTGCAAAGCCATCAAGTAATCATTTTTTAGAAGCTTCTGTGCATCAGTTGCAGATATGGCTGGTTATGGTGTTTCTGTTCATAATGAGTTTTGTTTAGAACTAATGTTACCTACTGTGTTGCTTTATGCATTTGTGTGTTGTCTGTCTGGCTAAAAATTACATTTATCTGAGAAATTAAAGTAGGATTTTATTAGTATTTTTAGTTCATTCTAAATCCTGACCACAGTGTGTTCAGAATCAAATTTTAAGTTGGATGAATGCAAGTTGGTATGAACTGCTTGATCAGAACTGTTAAAAAACTCATTAGAATTAGAGAGAGACTATTAATTGATGACTGTTATGTTTCAAAACTGAATGTTGGTATTGTGCTTAAAATACACACACAATAATATCTTGTAAATAGTGAAGCAACTGCCAGTTTAACCAGCTCAGAATCTCTTAGGCAAACAGCAAAATTAGAAAAACAGTATCCAATATCTGAGAAACTGAATGATGCTGGTCTTAAACAAAATTTTAGATTTTTGGTGTTTTCACACCTGCCTTGTTTAGTTCAGCTGAATCGAACCCTGATTCGTGGTTCCTCTTGGTGCGGTTCTTTGACAGGTGTGAACACAGTAATCAAACTCGAGTGCAGACCAAAACAACCAGACTGAGACCTGTTTAAAGAGGTGGTCCTGTTCCTGTTACCAACAAACTCTGGTACAGGTCATATGTGGTATGAACATGATCTGACCTTGATCTGCCCCAGTCCAGGGAGGAATGCACATTTTTGGACCAAACCAGCTCCCATAGCCAACTGCACTCTGCATTACAGGCTGCGGACAACTCTGGAAACAAACAGCTAGCAGTTTGTCCGTGAAGACGTTTCACCTCTTATCCAAGGGGCTTCATCAGTTCATGTGCGTCTGACTTGACTAGGCTAGTCTTACTAGCCTGCTGATGAATTTGGGTTGGACACCCTCAAAATGTTGTGAGAGGTCAGACTAGCCTAGTCTAGTCAGACGCACATGAACTGATGAGGCCCCTTGGATAAGAGGTGAAATGTCTTCACATACATATTACTAAGTTCAGTAGCCTTCGGTTTAATTGCCCAGATAACTACGACCTGGACAAATGAGAACATTCACAGACAGCTGGCAGTTTGTGTTGACACAAACTTGAATGCGACAAAATACGTTGCGTTCTTGATATTTGGGCAGATGGCCATATAGCCCAACAGCTTAAAAAATGCAAACAAATCATGAAGTGTTAAAAATGTTTGGCAGATGGTTAATGGAGAGGGGATTTGATTTTGCCTGCGTAAAACCACACCAAACTAAAGGAAAAATGCAAACAAGTAGCAACTCATCCACTGATTGGGACCAAGTGAACCAGACTACAGGTGTGACCCTTTGAGTTTAATGGCCCACTCAAGAGCTGCTTGAGACTGTGTATGTGTGAAAGAAACTGCATTTGAAGTACCACATATACCTCCCTGAAACACTTTAGACCCAAGGTCATGATGCAGTTGCTTTGGCAACCCAAATCTAGAGAAGAAGCCTATTACTGCCTCTAAGACGGGTTTACCCTTCAAAGCAATAGCCTTAGGGAAACGAGTAGTAACTGTTATTATGGTCAACAAAACCTCATTACCCTTGGTTAGTTAGACTTACACAATCTATGACCACTGAAGAAATTGGCTCTTCAATCACAAGCACAGGGGTTGATGAAACTACAGGGACTTTCTCATATAGTTTCCTTTTCAAATGACAGAAGTAGCAAGAGTGACAAATTACTACCACGTCTTAATGGAATTTAGGCCAGTAAAAGTATCTCATGACCATAGCCTTAGTCTTTCTAATGCCTAAGTAAACAACCACCATTTCCATCACTGTGGTGCTTCTTGAAAACCTTTCAATCTCAGCACTAGATTTTTCATGCCATGAATCATTATGAGTAAGGACAAGGCTATCAGCACAGTTTAACCTCTACATCAATCAAAAATATCTGAATGACCTTTATTAGATTCTGTCTGAACTGCTCTTACACCAACATCTCACATAACTCTTGAAATCCTGCCCTTCACACTGCCAGTTATCAAAAGCCGCTTGTGCTTCTTCAATAGTCTGTCCTAGTTCTTCTCTCTTTCCTGAACTGCTGTCTTTATGCCTCTAAAAAAATTAATTTGCTTTTGGCACTGCCTATTAAACTGCATCAAAATCATGACTCGGATGCAGGCCTAGAGCATCATTAGCTTTTGTTATGTATTTTGGGTTATCAAGGCCACCGCAGTAAAAGAGGGGTAGGGCAAGGTAATGTAGCCTTTCCAACATTGTTGTTGTCAGTATCTATGTTAAAGTGTGCTGTACATTCTGTGCCGGGAATAAATGGTTAACACGTTATCCAAGTCCGTATCATTATTGTTATGTACTGAGATAAACAGTCAAAGATATAACAACAAAGTGGCAACAAGGACGTCTGAATCGACGCATGTCGTCCACGATGGAGAAAAACCTTTTCCTCTGTTTTCCTCATGGGAGTCCAAAGCTAATGCTAGCCACAAAGTGTGTCAGTATAACCAGCTAAGAGGGGAGGAGTGGACCGGATAAATACTGACAGTGATTACTCCAAACACTGTGAGTGGCCTAAGGGAACCAACTGCAACGGAGCAGCACCATAACCAGGAGCTAAAAATAAAATGGCTGGAGTTATCGGCTCAATCTGTCCCTTTGATGAGAGTACAGAGCAGGGGAGCTCATACACAGAATGGTTTGACCATTTTGTCTTGGCAAATAAGTAATGACAAGTCTGTGCTCATTTTCCTGAGTGCAACTGGACTCCAAACTTTTAACCTCCGTTGAAATATTCTGCTGCAAACAAAACCAGGAAGCAAAATATAAAAAGAAATTGTGGACACACTGAACAACCATTTTTCCCCCAAGCCTCTGGTAATTGCAAAGAGATTTAGATTTCACAGACGCAACCAAGAAGAGGGTAAGTGCATCATTATGTTTGCTGCGGCTTCATGCAAACTAGTTGAACATTGTAAGTTTAGCGATGCTCTAAGTGACACATTAAGGGTAAGGCTTGTGTATGGATTAAAAAATTAAGCAGCACAGAAGAAATTTCTCACTAAAAGTGATTTGACTCTTGAAAAGGCCATTAATGCAAGTGTGATACTGGAAATGACATCTAAGGAGGCTCAGCAGCTGCATGCTAGAGGAAAAGTTCACTAACTCTAACAGTAACCAGAATGTTCAAGGCCCATCTTTTCGCTGCAGTAAATTTTGTTCATCTTGCATCTGCATGCTGGTGTAACGATATGGACTGCCGTAAGTGGGGCAAAAAAAGGTAATGTGGAGAGAACATGCAGAAATAAAAAGAGCAAAGAAAAAGGCTCAAAGACTGAAAATAAAAGGGACAGTGCAAAATACAAGAAGAAAAGACATGTTCACATAGTCAAAAAATCACTGTTTCTTTCCTTTCCATAAAGGAGAGGAACAGTGACTCTTCAGAAGGGAAATGTCTGCTACAGTAAATATGGTACGAGTAATGAATGTGGATGAGAACTCAGATGGTTTCTGGACTAAAGCTAAGTTGGAAGAACATTCATAAAAATACGAATGGACACTGGATCAAAGGCGTCATTAGTATCTTATAAAATCTACAGAAAATAAATGTAGATGCTAAGATATTGGCTACAAGGCTGGAGGCACACCTGCCCAGCCTTATTCACCCAGTTCAAGTTGGGTTTATTAGAGGAAGGTCATCGGCAGATAATGTTCGTAGGTTACTACGTTTAATTTGGCAGGTGAGAAATAGCCCTGAACCCATAGTTGCTTTCTCTCTAGATGCAGAGAAAGCATTCAACAGAGTCGAATGGACAAACTTGTTCAGGACACTACATAGGTTTGGATTAGGTTCCTCCTTTATAAAATGGATTAGACTTCTATGTTGTAACCCCAAGGCCTCAGTGTTAACGAATGGGAACGTGTCCCCACGTTTCCCCCTTCACCGGGGTGCAAGGCAGGGCTGTCCCCTGAGCCCCCTAATTTTTGCATTGGCGTTGGAGCCCTTAGCATCTGCTATTAGAAAGAATAGAAATATTAAGGGTATCCAAGCTGGAAAGATGGAGCACAAATTACTTTTGTATGCAGATGATGTTCTGTTACCGACCACAAACCCAGAAACAGCTGTCCCTCAAATTTTGTCTTTGATTGATACCTTTTCTTTTATCTCAGGCTACAAAATAAATTGGGGAAAATCAGAAGCAATGCCCCTGTCTAGACTATGCCCGCCAGGTATTAGACAGAGCTGGCAGTTCAAATGGCTTCCTTCTGGTTTAGTATATTTGGGGATAAAGCTTACACCAGGTTTAAAGGACATTATGACCGAAAACTTCCTCCCCCTCCTGATGAAAATCAAGAGCACTCTACAAAACTGGGCTAAAATAGGGTTATCTCTACTGGGCAAAATAAATATCCTGAAAATGATAATTATTCCACAAATTAACTATATCTTGCACTTAATACCCATGAGCCTCCTTTCCTCTCTACTTAAAAAATTTAATGCAGCAGTAGATGCTTTCCTATGGGGAGGTAAAAGACCCCGTTTAAATAGAAATAAGATGTGTGCTGCATTTGAAGATGGCAGCCTTAACCTACCAAGAGTGGACTGGTACCACTATGCCTCTTCTCTTAATCAGTTGGCCAAAATGTATATTACAGAGAACCAAGCTCCAGGTTGGGTCTTGATTGAAAAAGAGCTTGCTGAGCCTATCCCATTACAGGCTTTTATTTTGCAAACTGGGGGTGAAATTCCATTTAGAAATCCATTGTTGTAATTTGCCAGAGAAACCTGGCAAGTATCACATCGTCTCATTAGCCTCAACCCTTTTTTTACTAGAAAGTCTTCTCTCTGGCATAACAAACTATTGAAAGTGGATTAAAAAAACTCTTTACTGGAAATCATGGGTTGAGGCAGGGATTATCTTTATTGGAGATGTTTTCGAGGGCGAAAATTTTATGTCTTTTGAACAACTGGCAACTAAATACAGACTCCCTAAACAAGACTTTTGGAAATATCTGCAATT
>JAPQLA010199265.1:2156-45280 GCA_029822935.1 Naso vlamingii | reverse complement strand
CTTCAAGTAGCCTAGTAAAAGTTCTGAAGTATTGTCAGATTCATGCAGGTAAAGTACTGCAGTAGTTTCAACTTCATGTAGAAAAAATACAGCAGTATTTTCAGCTACTGGTACTGAAATGTCTGTGATCCCAGATTGTTCTTAGTAAAGCATCAGTGTCAGAGCAGCATGTGACTGTTGGAGCTGCCGCAGCTGGACACACTTGAAACAACTTCATGTACGGCAGCCCAGAGGTTCCCAACCAAGGGTTCAGGCCCCTCAAAAAGGTCAACATATTAATCTAAGGAGTAGAAATGATGAATTTGAGAAGAGAAGAGCAAAGATCTGATATAAAAGTATTTTTTTCTCAGATCTTTGATTCAAAAAACGTTGAATAACTTTCTCTTTAAAATGTTATTTAAATCCAGAATTTGTGTAATGATTTGCGTAATTTTTGCAGTTTGAGAACTCTTTAAACATTGATTGATTAAACCAATCTATGTAGCATTTTTAAACTGTACTTTTCTATTTATATTTATGATTCATGACATTTAGGGCACTGGATTCCTCAGTTTTTCTTTTTCTTTTTTTGTTGATGGTGACGCTTCAACATAACAGAGTCCTTGTGTGTGAAAACCTGCTTGACAATAGTGATTTTTATTTGTTAAACATTTGTTCAAAGGGGATGAAGTAGATACTGTTCTAAATCTAAGTGTTAAAAATTCAGATCAGCACATTTTAAATCTACATTGTGTTTCCAGATCAGTGACTCTATAGCTTTCTTTATTTTACATTGATGACTTCAGACAGAGCAGCCGTTTCATTTCCCATCACTCACAGCTGCTCCTACTGATGCTGACTGACTTCAGAGACTTCAAAACTTTGGCGCCATCCACAGGTGAATATGTTAAACAACAGTGTAGAATGCAGGAGTGACCATTCAAACACCCTTAAACTGAGTGAGCAATGTGTTCCCTGAAGAGCTGCTGGTTGTTTGAAGTATGGTTCTGAAAGTCAGCTAAAGTTCTAATCCCTCGGTGTGGACTGACAGGAAGCAGCAGGCTGACTGTTGGGTGTCTGAGTGACTTTGAACATATGAACAGCATCTTATTTAATGTCAGATATATCACAACACTCTGTTACTGTGTTCAGTCCAACTTTATTTTTTTTTGTCACTTGTAACACAATCCTGATGTTTTCTTCTTTCATTCATTATTTCATGAGTGACATTGTTTCCTGTTTAAGGATGAGTTCAACACGTTTCTCTGTACATGCAGTTTTATGTCAAGGCTTTTGTCAACCAGGATCATTTCTCAGACCTTTTCTAATCTGAACCGTTTGCTGCGTCACAAAAGTCAAACATTCAGTGAGTAGAATTTATCAGAGAAATCCAGTGTCTCCAGTCGGACAGATGAGCCATGAAGATGATTCGATCATCAATTTCAGCTTAAGGGAGTCAACACATCACTGTCAGATTACAAAGATCTCTTCAGGGTGTCTGCATTAGTCCAATTATTTTGTCACACCACTTTTAGCACGACTTAAGTTCAACATGAAACATTAGGTCACCTCTTACTTTTGTAACACATTGTGTGAAAAATCAGCCATGCAAAAACATCAGAGCAGAAATCAGAGGTGGGAAGTAACAAAGTACAAATACTTTGTTACTGTACTTTAGTAGATTTTCCATGTACTTTTCTTGAGTATTTATTTTTCTGACAACTTTTGACTTTCCCTCCCTACATTTAAACACAAATAGCTGAACTTTCTCCTTGTTACATTTTCCAAACTGGCTCATTACTTTAGTTTGAATACTTAACCTACCCAAAACGTTGCTATTTGACATTCTGAAAATGAGACTCAACAATCCACTCATTATCTGATGCTTTTAAGACCAGCAAAAAAAATCAGATCCTATTGATTCTACCTTTAAGCTTAATAGTCTTTGCATTATATTAATATGATGTGAGGTTCAGTTAGCTTTGCATAGAAATGGGTGCCAGAAATGTCCTTCAGAAGGAAACCTATTACTTTGATACTGTAGACTCATTTCCACTGAGCAGTACAGTTGGTTTGGTAAAAAATCAAAGACAGTCCCTATTTTTCACTTTTACCAAGAGAGTTTAAACATGGCCTATATTGTGTTTGGCCTTTTAGCCCCGTTGCCGGGAAGGGACAATTCTGTGGACCCATCAACAGACTGTATGTGTAGCTCCACCCTCTCGGGACCTTTGAGACCGCTTGGTTTCCCAATAAAAGGGTGACCAAAATAGGTACGGTATGATTATTTGGTACCCTTTTGAAAGTGCATAAAACAAGTGGTCGCGCACATCCAAAGCGTAAAGGTAGGTGCAGGGCCAAAAATTAAGTGAACTGGTAAGAATGAAGAGGACCGCACATTGCTGCTCCCTTTTGATCATTTATTAGAACAAAACCAACCGTGACGTTTCGAACACATTACATGTTCTTCATCAGACAAGGACATGTAATGTGTTCAAAACGTCACAGTCGTTTTGTTAATAATAATAAATAATAAATGAACAAAAGGGAGCAGCAGTGTCGGTCCTCTTCATTCTTATCAGTACCCTTTTGACAGTGGAAATGTAAATAATTGCATATCATACCTAATTGAACTGCACCGCTCAGTGGAACCAGGTTATATTTACAGTACATTTCAGAACCTATACTACTTTACTGCTTTTACTTGAGTTAGGAAGTTGAGTCAGTACTTCTATTACCAATCTTGTTTTTGGCTTACAAAGTGTCTGTACTTCAGAATGTGTGTACTTTTGCCACCCTTGGCAGAAATAAAGGGAAGCACTTGAAAAACGTGTTTGAAGTGAATATCCCTGTCCAAACAAATCAAATGAAGACCAGGACCATTTCTGTCCTCACTGATGTTGTTATATCTTTCTTTCAGGACACTAGTCCTCCATGTTGTCAACTGTGAAACCATGGTTTCAGTCAGCTGCTGGCAGACACACACATACAACCTTACACCAACTTACAGCTTATGGGCTACTCGGCACATTCAGTGTTTCACTTGGTTTTTCACAGGAAGAAACTGTGTGAAGAATATAAACAGCTCAAACTCAGCTTCCTTCTCACATCCACACTTGTTCACACTGTTTGTTGTTAATGAGCAGAAATGATTCCTGGCAAAATTGGTACATCTGTTTTGCGTCAAAATGATGAAGTCTT
This sequence comes from Naso vlamingii, assembly GCA_029822935.1. Classification (NCBI taxonomy): domain Eukaryota; kingdom Metazoa; phylum Chordata; class Actinopteri; order Acanthuriformes; family Acanthuridae; genus Naso; species Naso vlamingii. The sequence goes on along the minus strand of JAPQLA010199265.1, from coordinate 42,100 downwards.
CTGATTTTTAGAGTATTTTATTTGCTGGATTGACCACAAACACAAATTACTGTCCGTGTTCCCACACAATTTTCCAGATATACATTCTGATGCTTCTTAGTGTCGCAATCTAAAACGACTCTGTGTTAGAGGATTTTGTCTCACATATAGTAATAAGCCGTACTGTCTCAATGTGTTTTTAATGACATTTGACTCTTAATCAAGACAGATAAGGACAAGTGTATAATTATCTCTGAATGCCTCATCACATCGAGATTGTGTTTTGTGTCTCTTTTCATCACAAAGTGGGGTCCTTGTGAACGTTAAGTAGTTACATTTTGACCACAAGGAAAAGTTCTGACATGATAGAAAAAAACATGATTCAACATCATGAGAGAAACAGAAGACATTGTTTCAGTCATTAATTATCTTCTTTGTATAAAAAGACCTGTACTGATCATGGGACCGTTTACATACATGAACACTGCACTGACTCCTTTGCAGAGGAATAACAACACAGACCAGCTGCTGTTACCTCACTAACTTTTATTAAAACTACTTTCAGCAACAAACACGGTGACACTGACCACTGATCAGTGGTCACAACACAAGGCAAGAAGGAAACCTGCATGATTCACTTTTATAGGAATGAGCTCTTGGGTCAGCAGTTAACATGTCAGCTGCAGCTTTCTGACTGACGAGCTGATATTGGTCCGAGCTGCAACTCTGATTTCACCATCTGAACTGCGAAAAACAGCTTGCCATCATTCAAATAGGTTAGAAAAAGACTCATGGTTCTCAACTTAAAAAGAAACAAGAAAAACATTGAGTGGTGTCCAGTACTTAACCTCCTGGAGCAGAAAGAAAAGACTGCTGAAAGAACGAGGAGAGGTTTTCTGTGAACCTGTGAAAAAGACAGAACTGTGATGATTAAAGGAACAGTTTGACGTTTTGGAAACTTGTCTATTGTCATCTAGGGGTATTGGGTCCAATGTGAAGCTGCATATCAAACCTATTTAATTGATACTTTTAACAAGCATCATATGTAAAGTCTGCAATACACTACATGCCCACAAGTATGCAGACTGAGCACTAACACAAGAGGTTGCTGGACATGTGATTTTCTACATTTTAATGCAGATTCTTACACCCGGAGTTAAATGTTTTAAAGGTCTCACATCCGTCAGCATGAGTAACTTTCTCACCATTTTCAGCTGTCTTCAAGTCCAGTAAATTGTTGATGAAAAATGGCTTATGATAAATATACTGTATGAGTGGTTTGAAAGAACCCCCTCCCCAGACTGCAGTCACACAGTATAGTCGGCTTCTACTCAAAATTAAAATCATACTCAAAGTCCAGAGAGGTCATGTCGGAGGGGAGGCCTAGAGTGTCAGGGGTGACGTCCATTTCCTCAGAGTCTATCTCAATGGAGACTTGCTTCTCCTGATTTAAATCAGACCCAGGATCTGATGCGTCCAGCTCATTTGGGTCTACAGCTGCTGAGACAGAATCTCCTGAAACCGGCTCAGGCTCTTGTTCGGACTGACTCTGTTGCTGCTGCCGGGTTTGGTACCTGGTCTGTGATCTGGTTTGTCGTACGGGTCGGGGGGCAGGTGGGGTTCTCTTTGTTGGCGTAGTCTTTCCTCGAGTTTTGGGGCTTGGTTTAGGCTTTGGTTCTGGAGCTTTGTCAGGATGGGTCTCTGGATGGGCTTGAGGCTGGGTGTCCTGGTCTGGTTGAGGCTCAGACTGTGGCTCTCTTTGGACTGGAGGACTTAGTTTTGACTGAGACTGAGCTGAAGGCGTTGGCTCCAGCTGGGCAGGCTCAGTTTGTTGAGTGCTTTGGGACTCAAATTTAGGAGTCGACGACTGGTTTTGGAGTACACTATGAGCCTCAGACTGAGCTGGTGGATTCAGTTTTGGTTGGGTAGTTTGTGAAGTTGTCTGGGAGGGAGCCACTTCAGGTTTGGGGGCTAGTGTAGACTGCAAAGACCAAACAGATGCAATTTGAATGTCTGATTCTGGCTGGGTTTGGTGACTTAAGGAGCTGGAGTCTGGTTGTGTGGATACACAGCCCTTAGTTGAAGGTTGGGATTGGGTGAGAAGCTGAAGCTTGGGTTGTGGTTTCTGTGCTGGCGTGGCTGGAGGTTGACTGTTATTGTTGCTACTCCCATTAGCTCTGGGGTCCTTTGCTGGTTTAGCGATGGAGGAGGTGCCTGACTGGCCATTGCTACTGTAAAAGATGTCAAACAAGTCTTGAGCTTTGGCTGCAGCCAGGTTACTCTTAAGTTTGTCTGAATTCTGAGATCTGTCGCCCATGGTCATGAAAGGTGGAGGTTTGACAAACACAGTACGAGTTTGCTCACTTTCTGGGACGCCTGGAGCTGCCACGTCAGACACGATTTTTATCATTGCTGGCTGCGCAGACTTGTCCGCAGATAGAGCAGGGGTAGCCTCAGACGGTGAAGGTTGAGCCTCAGACAGCACAGACTTTGACTGGATAGGTGCAGGTTTTAAAACTGGTGGGTCAGGTTTACAAACAACTGGTGCAGGTTTACCCGGGGATGGAGCTAGGGTAGTTTCAGATGTTGCAGGTTTAGCCTTAGACGTTGAAGACTGAGCCTCAGACAGTACAGGTTTTAACTCCAATGGTGCGAGTTTAGAAACAGGTTGTGCATTTTTCACCTCAAATGGTGAAGGTGTTGAAACTGGTGGCAAAGGCTTAGCCTCAGATGGCTCTGGTTTTGCAGCCGCAGGCATAGTTTCAAGTTGCCCAGGTCTACCAATTGGTGGTTGTGTTTTGCTTTCCAGCAGTGCATTCTGAGCATTTAGAGCCTTTGTGAGAGGATCAAGGAATATCTGGCCAAATTTTGAAGCAGGGGTTCCTTGTAAACTGCTGTTTTGTGGTCTGATAGAAAGGAAAGTATTGAGAGGTGCCGGTTTACCCATCATGGCAGTTTTCCTCAGGACTGCAGCTGGTGCAGGGAGGTTGGGCCGGATCCTTCCCCTGTTGGGGCCGCTGGATACCCAGGGAGCTGGCATGCTGTGCTGGCCCCCTAGCTTTTCAGCAATCTCCTTGGCAACAGCCACAGATTTAGCAAAAGAATCCTCAACTGAGACTGGATTCTGCTTAACCGCTGCTTCGTCTTCCTTAATGAACTCTGCAGCCACTTTCTGTGCCTCTTTTGCCAGAATGGTCTCCCTCTTTTTCCAAGTGAACTTTCCGAATGAAGGGGTCACGGCCCCAGGTGCTGGTTTACTGGCTTCAAGGCTCTGCTTACGAAGCTTTGCCCTCATGGCTGGACTTGGTCCACAGATTATTTTGGGCGGGTCATATGGTTTTGGCAGAGGTTCAGGTTTGCTGACCTCTGGTTTCTCTGCTGGTTTACCCGGATCAAGCTTATTAAAAGCTTCTTTCTCAGCCTTAGGTTTCCCTACATCTTGCTCTCTGTCGTATTTGGATCTTATATCTGATAATTTACTGGATTTATACTTGTCCTCTTCTTCCCTCTTCCCGTATTTGGGACGGTCATCATATCTATCATCTTCATCTCTGTGATACCGGTATCGAAGTTCTTCTTCTCTTCCATGCTTGTATTTGTCATCTTCTTTGCTTCTGCTGTATTTAGCCCTCATCTCATCGTCTCTGTTATAGCAGTATTTATCATCCTTTTTGTTGTATTTGTACTTTTCATCCCCATCTTTAAAATCCTCCTCTTTCTTGCTCATTCTCAGCTTCTCCTCCTCTTCTTTTTTAACTTTAGCTTTCTCTCCCTTCTGAACTGCATCATCCTCTTCCTTCTTTTTCTCCTTCTCTTTTTTCTCCTTTTTGTTTTTGGACTTTTCCTCTCTCTCCTTGTGTCCTTTCTCATCCTCCTCATGTTTGCGTTTCTTTCCACTCATCTCTAATGCCAGTCCTGCTTGGCGGTCCAGGTTCCTCCTCTGTTCATACAGGGGATTCTCATACATTTGTTTCTGGTGAAGGAGGCATCAAGCAAAAACACAAGAAAGTGAGGAAAATATTTCAGCCATGAATATTAACACTTCCAATCTGGTAAGCAGAACATCAACAAATTACACTTTATTAAGGTCCTGCAGTGAAATCCGTAAAAGGTACACAAGGACACAAATTTTGGCCTTTTTTTCACCCCATTTGCCCCAAAAAGATGTTTGGTTTGGTTGTGTGTGGTGAATCTCCACTCTCGTAATTGAATACCTTGTATTTCTCGTTGTGAGCATGTGTAGTGACATGCTCTTCTGCACAAATGGCGTCTCCATAAAACTCTCTACACAGCACGCAGAAGAATCCTCTGACAGGCAGCAAGAACTCTGATCCTGTAGCAAAACACACACAACATATTTTAAACTGACAAGTGGCGACAAAATAAATGAATGTCATGTTTACCTGATGGATGTTTCCATTTCCAGGACCTGTCAGGACAGGAGAGGGTTACAGAACACTGGAGTAGAAAATATTAAAATATAGATGGTGTCTACTTCAGTGGTCATGTTTCAGTGCAGTAACTGATGGAAAAGTGCTAACTGCTCAATGATAGCAGGCTTACTGCAGGAACTGTAATGAAATTATGACACATCTGGGGGTAATGAGCACACACACACACACCTGTTATGAGAAGTTAAAGCACTTTTCCAAAGTTGACTGTGTTATGTTACAGTCAAACAGCTGTCATTTGACAATGAGAAATGAAAAACAAATGAATTGACATCAGAGGTGTCGACAGGAGTCTCCTCTGTAGAGCCATGAGTCTGTCACTTCGTTAGCACTGTTTTCATTAAGAGATAGAGAAACTGCAGCAGAGATCCGCAATGAGCTCCACCTGGAAGCAGAAGATGACTAACAAAGTTCAGGGACTCGGACACCAGGATAATGGAGAGAAAAGCAGGAAAAACACAATGAATGTGCAGTACAAGTACCTTTGGCAGGTTTTGTCATTGTCTCTTCTGATGGCGTGTTCTTGACGGTTTTGGTGGGAGTAGAAGCCCAGGGCCGTTCATAAAGGTCCAGAGTCTGCGGGGCGGGGGGGGAGAATAAGGAAACATGAAGGTACAAATACATAAAGGACTGCCTTAGTATGACAATAAAACCAGCTCTTCCCAAAGCTAATAAGTTCTCCAACTTGTTACTATGTTGCTTGCATTGTTCCTAACAAAAAGTCAAATAAATAAAAAATAGATCAAGATATTTTTGTTTAAAACTGATACGTTTACTTTTGCAAACTCTTGTGAAATATAAAATCTGTCACAAACCTTTCGATGTGTTTTGCTGTGCAAGTGCGTGAAAAAATCAAACATGGAACCAGAGGTGACGTTACAGTTTTTGCACCAGTGGTTTCCAGCATCATAGTATTCAAACCGATCCGACGGCAGAGGTGGAGGTGGAGCCTGGGGTAGCTTGTCTGGGGATGCTCTTGACAACGATGATGCTGCTGAGATCTTTTAAAAAACAAAGATGGAGGAGAGTTAACACAGCATGTGAATGTTGATAGAATTCACTGACAAAGCATTCAATTTCCGTCTTTAAAACGTGTCTCCACAAAATAAAAAGCTGAAAAGTTTCTTACCTTTATTGAATTCCAGCCTCGAAGACGTAAAACGCGTTTTCTGAGAACCCCGCAGTCACTTTTACACCGATAGACTTTAAGGTCGATCAGAATCCATAAAAAATGGACGAACGTATGTTTTGAGTCTTCACAAATCAACCATTAAAACATTAACATGGAAAAGGTCCAAAGTCATCGAATCAGAATTTTACAATATTCCCAGTAAACTTATTACTGAAGCTTAAACGAAAAAAAAAAAAGGGGTTTGGGAACATCGAAGAGCTGAACTGTCTGTGTTAAATCTGGCAGGATTAACATTTCTTGTTTTGCAAACAGTCAACCTCTGATTTCTCTGTGAGCTGACGGAACTTGAGATTTGAATGAAACTAACTGATAGCTAGCTAGCATTGTACCTGCGAAATTCAAAAAATAAAGATAACATAAGCTAAGTACCAACACAGGGAACTGTGACCTGCTCTGACTGAGTTGGTCACAATGACCAAACATAAAATTTTGAGATTAGCTATGCTACAAACATATGTGACTGGAGAGGGGTAGAGCTAGCTTGCAAACCAAAATTTACACTACCTTCATGTCATTGCTGTTTAAAACACTCTCAAACAAAATAACCGCGTAGAGTATGCCAAAGGAACTTAGCCTGTGTGCGGTGTGAGGCGACCTGGGGCCAGATACAAAAACGCACATGAAAATTAATATACAGATGTTCATTTCATCTGCTTTATAAAGGTGCACATGAATGCCTGATTCCGTTTCACATCTATTAATCATTGTGACAAAGGGCGCACATGTACAAGCTTCATTTTCACACAATTATCCATTAATGTACATAGAGACGCTCTGCAACCTATTTGTATTTGCATACCACTCATTACACCCGTCAGTGAGAAGAGGCTTCTCCAACAGCATCAGAACAGATGCTATTACAGGCGAGCACAGTAAAAATGTGGATTTGTTCACGTTTTTCACTCATGCTTCCAAATAACCTCCAAGGTGCTCAACTGTGCATCAAGGTGAGGGCTAAAGTATCATCCTTTTTCTCACTAATCCTGTCTGCATTCATCCTTTTTTTCATGCTTTTGTTAATTCTTCATCAATGTATTTGTTGCCTTTAATCTCACCAATTTGTGGCTGTTAGTTGCATGTTGACTTTTAATCTTTCATTTTTAAAGAACTTGGTTATGTGGTTTGAGTTACACTTTATTTGGACAGTCCACCTACAGAGAGTTCATAGAGTATTTTGTAACATTTAAATTACATACCATTTGGTCAGCTGATTGTTTGTTGAATACTTGTATATACATTGTTGAATGTTAGTTGAACATTGTTGAATCAACAAAGATTCATGAAATGGTTAACTACAAAGGGTTACAGTTAGAATGACACAGTAACATTTGTTGAATGTCAACTGATGTGTTGATGAAATTTCACCAATACTCTATTAACTGTCCGTAGGCAGACTATCCAAATAAAGTGTAACTGTTGTTTGTGGTTATGTTACATTCACTGCACATGAGTCAAGAAAATCCCTTATGCAGATATGAAATTAATTATTTTTCTAAAACTGCTTCTATCATGTCACACTAATAGGCTTTGTTACAGGTTAGCAAATGAAGATGGCCAGGTCTTTTTTTATTTAGCTTTTCTGTGTTTTCATTATGAATCATATCTGATAACTGACCCTTCATCTGATAACTTTGACCACTTTGAGTGAAAGCAGCTCACTGAATAACCAGATTATTTCTCTTTACAATATATCACTCACATTTGACTGATAAATTTAGGCTGTACCTTAGCAGAATAGATAACGAGCCCTAGCTATGGAGCTGTACTTTCAGCAAGATTTCTTGTGTTACCTCCTCTGCAGGTGTTTGTACCTTTGTCATGGAGCTGCTGCCTGTCTGCCCTTCCTCAGGACTTCTCTCTGCCTCCTGTGTCTTCTTTCCTGGTGGTGGCAGCAGCAGCACGCTGTTGTCCTGCTCCTCGGTCGGCTTGCTGATCCTGCGGGGTCGGTCAGACGGGCTCAGGCCGAGGATGAGTGCCACCTTGTCGATCTCGTTGCGTTTTTGCTCGGCGGCCTCGTGTTCTTTGCGCAGGGAGGAGATCTGTGCCATGACCTCCTCCTGCAGGTGGCTGATCTCCTGCAGTAGAGGGTCTTTGTGGCCGCCCTTCTCCCGGCGCTTCTTCCTCAGGAGCTCGCCTGCAAACACAACATAAATGTAGGGACAATGCTCAGAGATGACTGCAGCGCTGAGGGGATGACCTGGAAACATGTTGGCTTTCACGCAAAGTACCTAAGCTTGGAGTTTATGTCATAATTCACTCAAGACAGTTGATTCAGTGGATTTAGTGTTGTGCTGCTTTCTCTGATCTACAGTCCGGACATTGACCTTGATCAGAGTAGTCATCAGAAATGGCTTCATGTGATCACCTCAACATGATCTTGACACTGATCTGCATGTGTCCACAGCCATCAGTGAGTACATCCTCTTGCTCTCTGATCTTTGATGATGCTGCAACGACTTCAAATCCAGTTTCGGAAAGGCGCGTGCAGAGCCAGCCACCACAAGAAATGACAGACATTTGCAGGTGTGTGAGCAATAACACTGTGTCCTGAACCTGCAGGGCGCAAGCCACAGCCCACAAAACTCCTTTTACCCCCAAGAGGGCAGGTGAGCAATGTGGCGTCTGTGTAAACTCACCTTGTTGCTTCCTGAGTCTCTCCAGCTCCTTCATTAGATATTCTTTTTTCTTCATCCTGATCTCTCTGTCCTGCTTCAGCTTCTCTCTCTCCTCCAGAACCTAAACACACAACAAAAAGCAAAGTGTCAGGTTCAACTCATTTGATGGCTGATGTTTATGTGCAGGCAACATCAGTCACTGTTTGTCTTCAATTTTCACTGAAGAGATTTCCAGGTGTTGAATTCATGACTGACAAAATGAAGAAAAACCTTTTGTTTCTGGCTCTCGTTGTTCTCCTCCTCAGACACTCCTCTGTCATGGTTGCTGGTTTTTTCCTTCTTACTGTCCTGTACGCTCTTTACCATACCTGAGGACACAACAACCACCAGAAATGACTCAAACTGACCCACTTGCATGAAAAAAGCACCTAATGACCATTATAAAATGGATAGTTCCAGTCTTTGATTATGACTGCTTAAGCCACGTTCGAACCCATGTAAAATACTCTACAAACATACACCTATGACTGCATCACAACATTATTACTGCCTTGGACAAATTGTTTCAAAATGTCATATTTTGTTGTTAATTTTGATTTAATAGGTAGGCTAAGCCTGGATGAACTGTACAAAGAGAGGAAAGGATGGAGGAGAAAGATTAAGAAGAAAGGAGACGTGCTCAAATTAATGAGAGAGTTGTTGAAGTTGTTTTCAGACCTGATGTGCCGAGAAAGATCCGGCTTTTTATTTTAAATCAATCACCAAAGGTTGGTGCCTTGTCTAGCTGCCTTACTAGCACCCTTACTACAATGAGAGAAGATCCATCTATCCATCAACTGCTTATCTGGGGTAGGTTCGCAGAAGCAGCAATTTCAGCAGGGGGCCCCAGAGTTTCCCTGGCCCCATCAACCAGCTCAGACTACTGGATCCTGAGGAATTCCCAGACCAGTGAAGAGATATAATCTTTCCACCTGGACCTGGGTCTGCCCCGGGGCGAAGATGCCCGAACCACCTCAACTGGCTCCTTTCAATGCAAAGGGGCAGCGGCTCAACTCCAAATCCCTCACAGATGGCTGAATTTCTCACCTTACCCCTATGGGAGATGCCAGCCACCCTCCTGAGAAAACCCATTTCAGCTGCTTGTATCTGTAATCTCGTTCTTTCAGTCATAACTACTTCATGACTATAAGTGAGGGAAGGATTGAAGATCAGCCAGTTAATTGAGAGCTTTGCCTTCTAGCTCAGCTCAGCAGATGCTGGAGCAATATCCCTGCATTTAAAACATACCTGTCCACAATCAAACACCCATATACCAACAAAGAGCAGTGCTTATGTAATGGAACACTACTTCTGCAAATGCACAGTTAATTGCAATATCCTGATAAATGTTCATAGTCACCCTAAATAAATGTAGCTGTTCTAAAATCAGTGTTCACAAACCATGGCCTCATGAAGCTTAATCATATTAATCAGCAGCAACAGCAAACAGCAAACATCAGTCTGTTGGAAATGTTGCTTAGAATCTCAACTACAACCTACAACAACAGTTGTATTATCACCACCTTCATTCTCAAACTTTTCACTTTGTTTTTTTCTGCTACTTTCATCACTTGTGTCTTCTTTTAAAATACAACAAGAGCTTAGAAGAGGTGGAAGAGTCCCTTAACAATCCATCCACATCATGATCACACTGACCTTTGGCCCCCGCCTCAGGAACTGCTTTGCTGTAGGGCTGCATGTAGGGCAGGGTGGGGGGAAACTCGTCAGGGCCCGTCTGGGGGGGTAGGGTCATGTTAGGAGGGGGGTACATGGGCGGCCACTGCTGATGCATGTAGGGAAGGTAGTTTCCATACTGTCCATAACCTGGTGGGGGAAAGTTCGGGGGCATTATACCATGGACCTGTGAAGGGGGGTAGGTGGGTATGGGCATGCCGGGGTGAGGGGGGAGATGATTTGGATCGAGGGGTTGTTGCGGTGATGTCTCTTTGTGCGTGTGCGGTGCAGCGTTGCCCCGCTCGGCCTTCGTCTCTTTTATGTCTCTGTCTTTGTGAGACTTGGGCAGAGCTGAGCTCTTCCTGCGACTGTCATCGCTGCTCCAGCTGCCCCTGCGGTTGCCCCCCCACTCACGGCTGCGACTCCTGCTGCGGCTGCTACTGCTGCCACTGTGGCTCCGCCTCCTGTGGCCCCGGCTGCCGTTTGAGCTGCCAGAGGAGTAATGTCTGCGGCGTGTGGGTGTTTTTGGAGGTGGCTTGTTGCCGTGGAGACGCTCCTTGGTCCTAGCGGCCATCTTGCTGATCTCAGCCACGCCCAAGTCCAGGCCGATGGTCTTCAGGAGGTCCTGAATCTTGTCATACTCCTCCAGTGCCTGACGCTCGCTGTCATCCAGGGGCTCTGTCCCTGGCAGATAGGCGGGGTTTGACACCTGGAGTGTGATGTTTTGGTCTGGGGTTGTGGTGAGCTGGCTTGCATACCTCATGTCTGCCTCGCCAGTAGTGGGAGGGGCCTGAAACTGAGAAGAGGTTCCCGGCGGGACGCCATATGTCTGAGCAACAACAGCTTTCTGAGGAGGGTAGTCTCCATAGAGCGCCTCCTCTGTCACATCTCCGTACAGATCAAACCCGTGGTGTCGGACCGGCTCGGACACTGGTGGAGGTATGGGCTCCTCTGAGTCTCCATACAGAAACTTCTCTTCATCATCAATGTCATCCAAGGTCTTCTCCTGATCTATGCCCCCGGTCGCCTGCTCTCCCAGCAGGTTTAGGATCTCTCTGATCTCAGTGTCCAGGCCAGCCCGTTGAGCCATTCGTGGGTCAGACCGCAGCTCTGACAGGATGGAGGCCACTTTGTGGGGCTCCATGCCTTTGACTGCCAGCAGCAGCTGGTCGGCCACCCGAGAGATGCCAGAACCTTCCACGCCTCTTGGAGAATCAGTGCTCTGAAACACAGAGAAACAGAGCAGAGTGATGCATCTGGACTAAAGATCCTGTCCTGATGCTATACTCACGTCTGCAGGACTTGCATTATAACCTCTGATTTTCAGCAACGACTAACGTCTGGAGAGAACATGAAACCTCCCACAATAAACCATACATCATTTATTACTTGCCCATAATAAGAAAGAAAATCTCATTCAATATTGTTATGATTATGTCCAATTATTCAATTATTATTCACTGTCTCGCTGAGTTTTCAGACACTCAGTTCCCTGATGTTGGCATCAGTATCAACCTGCTGATAAAACTGGTTGTTAGCACCCTACCCTGAGTGATGGTGAGTCCTCAGAGTCGTTGCGTTTCTTGAGGATGGATTTTGTTGGCAGACTCAGCATCTCCTCTAGCTCCTTCCTGCGTCGGGCCGTCTCCAGCTCTTTAAACTCTTTTCTAGATTTCTTGTCGCTGTTGTCTCCACTGCCACTGCTCGAGCTCAAGCTGCTGCTTGCACTGGAGCTTTCGCTGCGGCTCCTCTGCCGATGTTTACTGTAGGTGGTACTCGCTGCTTTGCCATAGCTCCGCCCTCGGCTGCGTCCTCTGCTCCTCTCTCTGGATCTGGACCTAGATCTGGATCTTGATCCACACCTGCTGTTGGGGCGACTCTTGCTCCGGCCCCGGCTCATGGCCCGGCTCCGGTCCAGACTGCGGCTCTGGCTGCGATGCCGGCTCTTGGCCCGACTCTGGCCCGGACTGCGGCTCTGACTGCGTGGTCGACTCTTGGCCCGGCTCCGGCCCGGACTGCGGCTCTGGCTGCGTGGCCGACTCTTGGCCCGGCTCCGGCCCGGACTGCGGCTCTGGCTGCGTGGCCGGCTCTTGGCCCGGTTTCGTTTCGGACTGCAGCTCTGGCTGCGCGGCCGGCTCTTGCTCCTCGCCCGACTCTTACTTCGTCCTCTACTCTTGGCCCGACTCCGGTCAAGACTCTTGTCTCTGCACCGGCCCCGCTCATACTCTGGTCGAGGAATGTAGTCTCTGTATAGAAACAGAGGCTTTAACTGGACTGGATTTTACACTTGTATGCTTTTACCTCTCATGAATTACTTTTATTCATTAAAATTTATTCTATCAATTTGCTGCCAACATTGAGACCAGAGAGGAGCTGATCACTATGTCAGCTATCTGAGACACTTACAGTCATCACCTCCCTCTCAGAAAAATGAGCATAAAGCTCTGTGGAGGTTTCTTGTAAACAAAATTTTTGTTTACATTCAGTGTTTCTCAACAACAATCGCTGTGTGAATCCTTGAGCGCTAAAACACAAGCTGTATACATCTGAACGGAAAAAATATTTTATTTGTTGTTACCCATTTGAAATTCTGTACTTTCTTTTCCCTAGCCTCTGGGTTTGGACTCTTGGGCTATTATACAAGCATTTCTAAAAAGACAATAATATCCATTATTTCACAAGTACCTGTCATGATGGTGTGAGGACCCTAGTCCAGTCAGCTCATTGCCGACGGTGATGACCAGGTTGCGGTCCAGTGGAACCGGCACACAAGGTGATGGAGATCTCTGCAACAAATATTACAAGAATTCAGTGTCAAAGTCTATCCTCACAGATGAAACAGACATGTTTATGAAAGGCAGCCTCTGGGCCTCCTGAGACTTTAGCCTTCCACTTCACCCACACCTTGTCACCTCCTGCCTGCTTAACGCACCTGGTCCAGCATCACTGACAACAGGGAATTAGGCCTCGATGTTTGTGTTGAGACAGAGGCTTTAACCATCTTTCGGCTTACAAACAGAATAAAATAAGAAAAAGTGAACCAGGTGGAATAAACTCTCATCTTACGACATATTTTACTGATCTTTATTTAAGAAAAACTATATACTGAAGACCAACTCTTCTATCAATCAATCCAGCTATCAACTGCATTCACATGAAATCAAAGCCTGACTTCAAACACAAATTAAGGAATGAACGCAAAGTTTTGCCTCAAGTCAACAGTGGAAAATAGGGGAGGGACATAATATTGATACAGCAATATATCGTCATTCTGATGCTTGAGATACGATTATCTTATTGCTTGCACCAAATATTGATATTTTAATCAAAATTATACAGTTCTGTTTATCCCTGCAAATTTAGACTCACAAGTCAGTCTCTAAACGCTTCACTTAACTACAGACTGATGACATGCCCCCAGCTTTCATTGCTGAACTGGGTGGAGACAATTACAGATTTTTAAAAAAAACCTTGCATTGCAGAACCAATCCCATGTCTTTAGGGCAGTCCTTCATATTGGGGGTTGTGACTTGCTGAAGTCTTGTGCTTGTAAACACTTTCCAACCAGCAACACGTGTACCATGGGATAGCTCAGTGGCGGTCATCAAAGAAGGCTCCTTTAAAGTTTGTCGATGTTTGTCGCAGTTGCGGTGAAACATTTCCATTGGTTAAAAACAAACAATCTTTTATTAGGACATGATTCATTCGTCCGGCCGGACTATACATTGGCTTTGGAGGACATTACAGGACGAGTTACACCGGGAGACAGACGACCCAAAGCAGTACGTGGGAGCTGTGGCAAGCTTTTGCGACATATACGGATGTAGCAAAGCTGATGTGGAGTGCATGTGGAGCACACATTCAATAAAACAGCATCAAATAACCTAACATTGCTCTGGGCATTCATTTTCAATGTTTTAAAAAGTTCTCTCCATGTTACAAAGAGATTCACTCTATATCTGGTCTGTTTCTCTACAGAGGAGAAAATGGGAGAACACTATTTCCAGGAAGACATCTCCTTTTCAAAAATGTAAGGGGCGTTGCGTTGTTGGCGGCACTTCTCACCGCTGTCCCAGCAACTGCCTTGCATTTTGACGCTCTCAGAAGATCTCCGACTGTCTGGTATCGCAAGACTACTGCAAATTTGATTCACCAGCTTCACTGCACAGGTTGTCGCAGCAAAACCTATAACATGAATGTCGGTAATGTGATTAAAAATTGGCCCAGAATTACGTTGACAGAAGGATTATGACGGACATCAATAACCTGTTCCACACTGCTATCAATCATTGACACTTCTCATGGTTTTTCTACTCTTTTTGTATTTGTTTGTTTTTTACACTCTGTTAAGCCTCTTTGAGTTTCCTGAAAAGTGCTATGTAATTCTAATGTGTTTTTACTATTATTAAAAATTTGTAGTAAAGAGATGCTCGTCTAAGGTCTCATCCCACTTCAGCTTTTACAACATCAATGGGTCAAACAAAATTTTTGTATTTATGTATGTTATGTATGCATTTTGCATTCTTCAGTTAGGCAGATGCTTGCAATCTGTCAATTCTCACATAATCTGACACAATCGCTGTATCGTGATATTATCGTTATTGTGGACCACGTGACGTTATCGCATGTCAAATCATATTGTGTCGTGAGTAACCATGCAATTCTCAAGCAAGAACGTGCTTAACCAAATTAACAGGTTTTAAAGAGGAGTTTGGTGTTATGGGTGCTATATGATTAATGAGGGAAAATGAAATAGCTGATTTCAACCATTATTCACCCTAAAGAAACAATAACATTAACGAACCCTGCTTCTGTTAGAAAAACACATATTTTCATGTACAATCACTTAAAATTTTTAGTCGGGTTGACTGACCTCTCTCTGCGGACCACCGGCCCAGTACTCTCGGTGACTACCTGACCCGGGGGATGGGTACCTCCTGCGCGGCGGGGAGCGGCGGTACGGGTCCGGGTGACCATGATCGTGGTAAGCAGGGTGATATGTAGGCTTGGGCCGGTTCCTATCATCTCTGTAGCCCGGTGCTGGGTAAGGTCTCGGAGGTGGCGGACCTCGGCCCTCGAAAGGCGGCGGGTAGCCTCCTCTCGGCGTAGGCCTACCACGGTACATCTCCCTCTACAGAGATTGTCTGGCTTCCCGCGGTCAACCAGCTCCGAGCACCACAGTTTATTTCATGCAAAGCAAATATCTACTGGAACTTCAGTTCGTGTTTAAGTCGATCATTGAGAAACGTTATAAACGTAATTAAACTGCTTCTGGGCCTGCAGCTCTTTGACACGAACCGCTTCCTCTTCTTCTTCTGCTGAAGGAAATAAACGGAGACTGCCGAAAGAGTTGTTGCCCCCTACAGGAACAATCTCGTACACATTTTTCCTGATAAGTTATTGAGAGTAAAACATGGAGTAAAACCAAATTTACTAGTTGTTCTGTAGCTCTCAGTCTTATCTTACGATCTTCCTGACCGGATGTCGCACAATTGTAAATTTAAATTTCCTTTTTTTCCCCTCATAATTTTCAGAGGTAGTAGATTAAACACTAAATACTATCCCGAAAACGAGACCGTTTGAATCCTTTACATTTACATAGACAAATTTGAAGTTCTTAAAAATGTTACATGACCAGATGAGGGACAGAAAAAAACAGAAACTGTGATTATTTTGAATATTTTATTGAACGAAAACAATAATTTCGTTGCATCAGACAGAAAGGGATTTACATTTTCTCCTTTTATCCATGTCTAAACACAGAGCGACTAACTCCACAAAAATATAAACCCAAAACTCTTAACAGCATCCACTTATGGAGCATTTTCTTCACATTTTAGCTTGACAACTTCAGTTGAGCTTTTTAGTTTAGAAGATTTTAGGAACTTTCTTTCTTCCAGTTCAGTCTTCTGCTGTTTTAACAGACTTCTCTCTTCCAGGTCAAAGGACTGTTGGATTTTCTATTTTTGTAAAAGCAGGTTCTTGCTGTAATACTCAGTCACAAGTCCTGACTTCAGCATTTCACTTTTGTAAAAGAACAATTATAAATAAAATGTATTTATCTTACAACTGACAATCAGGTCCTCCTCTGATGGGCCTGGTGTTTCGTAGACAAAGCTCTATAGTCTGTGACAACTGTGGTATCATTGGAAAATCAGAACAGAGGGACAAAGATGCATTTTCATAAGAATTATCTTTAATTCTGCTGCAGTGCTGAGTGAGCAGAAGTGTCCGATGTTCCTGAAGCATTCCGTTTACCTGATGAGTCCTCGTTGTCCTGAACACGGACTGGAACCTGCAGAGAAAACAGAAACTCACCTGGTCTGCTTCAACAGGAACAACATAGCTTGGAAACTTCTGTGAAGTAATAATGTGACCCCACATGGTACTGGATGATATAAGTGATTTAAACTTTAATAAGGTTGTAATGATATGGGACAATTTCTTTGTTTAGCACAAGTGTTGTGCTGGATGAACAACTAATTCACAGTGTCAAAGATACTACCCATGGAAACACCTCATTTTCTGTCAGCTTTACAGCATACTGTACCTGTAGAGTATCTAAAAAAAATCAAACCAAAAAGTCAAATATCACCCGGTAGCTACAGCAGCAGTGCAGAAGTTTAACCTGGGATGATGAACAGTTTTAGAAAAGGAGAAAACAGTGTCAAATGAAACCTAACCAACAATATCGGTGGTTTCTCAGTTATGTACAAATAACATGTTGTAGATGGAGCATACCTAATAATTCATGACTCAACTTTTGTAGCAGTTCACT
The DNA here is from genome assembly GCA_029822935.1 of Naso vlamingii. Lineage (NCBI taxonomy): Eukaryota > Metazoa > Chordata > Actinopteri > Acanthuriformes > Acanthuridae > Naso > Naso vlamingii. Next base: position 25,372 of record JAPQLA010199265.1, on the reverse strand, counting down.
TGAAAGCACATTACATTGGCTAACTAAACCAAAGCCATTGACCATTTTGGTAGATTATTTTTGGTGAACAGAATATTTCTGTTTACTTGCTACAAAATTATGTTCCACAAAACTATATATTTCACGTTTGAACACAGTCGGTAAGGACTGTCATTTTAAATACAGTTTAGACCGTCACTGAAGACTCGCACTCAAAGTTTTTGACTAGCAACACTATATTCAGCAAATAGGGATTGTTGTAAGGTAAAAAGTGAATGTTATTACTGTTGTTAATGAATATTGAAACTCACTTTTACTTCTTGGCTTTTGGCTCTGCCTGAGAGATGGTGTTTTTTCTTTCCTTTTCTATTGTCCTTTATGTTTTAACTCTTTATATCCAGGTGTTTTTATATTTGCCTTGTGTTTTTTGTGTTTTGTTTTCTCATTGCACAGCACTTTGGTTAACTCTTTTGTTGTTTTTAAATGTGCTTTATAAATACATTTGGATTGGATTGGATACTGATGGAAGCCTTCCAGTCAAATGTAATTGGGTCAATATATCCTCTACAGAATAACTGCGGTATTAAAGTTCAGCTATAAGTTTTCAAAATGACAATATGGTGGTACAACAATTAAACAGGTCTATTTCATGCTTATCATGAAGAGAAGCTGGAAACTTCAAAATTACAATTGTTCACTGAAATAATACTTTTATGTGCTTTTCAAGAAATCTGTAAAAGACGAATGTGAAATCTGGGACAGCTGTTTACCAGTCCAAACTTAAGATATTATATATTAAAAAGTAGAAGTAACTTTATTAATCCCCTTGTGGAAATTGATCCTCTGAATTTGACCCATCCTGTTTCTAGTTAACCTCAATTACACATACTAAGAGCAGTGGGCTGCTGGGGTACAGTGCCCAGGGACCAACTCCGGATCTTTGCCAGTGCCTTGGTCAGGGACACTGACAGGAGTATTTACCTTAACATACATGTCTTTGACTGTGGGGAACCTGGGGCACCCAGGGGAAATCCATGCAGGCATATGGAAAACATGCAAACTCCACACGTAAAGAATCTGGATTCAAACCAAGGACCTTCTTGCTGTGAGGCAACAGTGTTTACCACCAAGCCACCTGTTTATGAAATGGCATACAGCCTCAGTTTTAGGGGGAAAAAAGAATTTCACAGAGACACTGTTCATTATGACAGATTTTCACATTATGGAATCTGTAACTGCCACACTGTCAGTCATATCACCCAGCAAAAAGTAAAAGCAGTTGAAGACATTTCACTATGAATTAGTTTTTCTTTTCAACCAAGCAAAGCAAATACAAAGCAACATCAAGATGAAAATGTTTGATTATTGAAAGCACATTTTTATTTAAATTACATTACCTGCAGAACTAACAACTTAATTAAAATGATCTCTCCAAACAATGTGTCAATATCAACGAAAGCTGGATTTTCAGTTTTCTCTTATGAAATATATCCATAGTCGCAGGTTCTTAAATCATATTTGTTAAGAAAGACTGAAATACATCAGCAGATTTGTTTATGAGTTTATTGTTTCAAGACATATATTTTCCATGTTTAAGAGCTTTTCCTCAATGGTGAGCTGAAAACTACCAACTACACTAAATTCTTAATACACTGAGTTTATTAGTTTTAATGAAATCATACAGCTATGAAAACTGATGTAACTGTCTAGCTATCACAAGAAAGAGACAACATAAAAACAACAGAATGTAATTGATACTCCTCTTAGCTTTTCTCTGAGGCCATCTCCCACTTCTCCAGAAAATCCTGAAGGTTCAAATTGAAAACATCGATGCCTTTGGGCGACAGATGGATGCCATTTGCCCGATACAGTCCTGTGTTTGAGCCGCAACGGATGTTGTCGTGGGTTAGCGAGGTGCCGCCCAGCTCTGAGATGATGTTTTGGATTCTACGATTCACAGTGGTTCGAACGAGATCAACTTCGTGGCTGTCAGCTGAGTGCCGCCACACTCTCCGAGGGAGGATGTTGGACCACACGAGGATGCACTGTGGGAAAATGCTCCTCATGGAGGTGAGGTCCTTCTTGACAGAGGCCAGCAGGTCAGTGGGGCTGTCAGTGCTCAGGTCGTTTCCACCAAGGTGTATGATGAGAACGTCTGGGTTGGGCCAAGTGACTTTAAGCTGGTGGAGCTGGGGCAGGAGCTGAGGCCATGTCATGCCCTGGGTGCCCTTCCACCAGATGGCCACTTTGCTGGGATCCATGCCTAGCTGCATACCTACCTCCGGAGAATTTGCCCGTGATTCTGCCCAGTATACCAGCGAATGACCACATATCCAAACGTTCTTTGGCTCGCTGCTGATTGGCTTACCTACAAATATCAACATAATACAGTTGTTAGTCACAAAGTCTTAAGAACCTTTATAATACTGTCTCTTGTTGTGGACTGCTGACGCTTGAAGAGTACATTAACCCTCAGGCTGGTTTCACAAAGATCTATTAGTCTGGTCTGTAAACTTTGACCAAAATATATTTTGCACTAGACCGATCTAATGTTGTTATCAGTGTGAGCTACACAGCCACACAGAGATTAAAAAAAAAAATTGTCCTCTAGTACATCCACTGTGGGTAAAATGCAGAGACTGTGGAAGAAGATGGACAGATGTCCGTTGAACTCGGGCATCTATGAGGTCTGACTGTTGGAGTTAAGTCACGTGATCTTTGTAAAACCAGTCACAGGTATTTTCAGGCTACGAGCACCAGTATTTAACATTAACTTTTTGCGCAATGCAAAATATTTTGGGCTGAATATTAAAATACCCCTATCAACCTCTTTGTAGGGTGTTTATATCAGACTTCGTTCCTCTTTTAGCTGACTTTGTCTAGCCTGGCTATGCCCCCCTTCCACTCAGCTCAGTTTTCACTGAGAACCAGACCCGTCTCTAGAATTGCAGAGACAAACTTGTGGCCGGATCAATCAGCAACTAGTGGGAGTGGTTAAGTTCGATGACGTAGAAGTCAAACATTTGTTTGCAGTAGTTCAATCATGGCGGATGCCTACAGCTTTGGTTTACCAGGCTCCCAAAAACCTCTCGTTACTGAAAACTATTAAATACAAGGAATGTTCCGACCAGATGAATGCCAACCTTGGGGACACGAAATGTACTGCTTTTGTGTGATAACCACACGTAGGGAAGAGTAGCAGCCTTTGCTAGGAGTTTTTCTACCAATCTGTGCGGTGCGGACACGAGACTTATGCAGCCTTGCATACAACACAACGTGACAAAAAACAAAAACAAAAGCAAAAATAAAAAATCTGTAGAACTGATGAAAACAGCCAATATCACAACACAATACAACGTCTGTGAATATTTTACAGCTTGTGGAAAACTAACATTAGCTGCCACTTGTCTTGTCTGTAGCCTGTAGCCAGGCTACTGATCTTTAAGCCGCTGTCTCAGGGAAGTGAGAGGTCAGGGCCTCTCGTGTAAATGGATAGCTGTGGTCTGTAGCTGCACATACTGGGTGATAATGTTACATTATTTACGATATCACGCCTACTAGGATTCAAACTCTGCAAAGAATCCCCAATGGGGCGTGGCCAGACCCTTTTCACATAGTGAATTTACTTGCAAAGTAAATTATGGGTCTGGTTTACCAGGCTAGACTTTGTCCCGTATACACTTAATTTCAGCAACTCCTTACTTAGTAATGGCCTTTTTTTCTTGTCATATAAATTATCAATTAATTGACTTAAATAATACTGCATCAGAAAAGTTTATCAAGTTCTACACTTTGCAGTTTGAAGTTTTCAGATATATTAATAATAGTTACATGCTGTTTAAAAAGAAAATTCTCAGCCTGACCATTCAGTATAAATTAAGAGATCAAAATTATCACCTACCTTTACTGTCAAGACAAACAAATACTCAAATATTGCCATTCTGCAAAGTAAAATTTTAATTTTTACATCATAAACCCCACATCACTTTCAAATAGAGCTGTATTCATAGTGGTATGCAAAAGTTTAGGAACCCTTGGTCAAAAAGTTACTGTCAATAACTAAGAAAGGTTAAAAAAAAAAAAAAAAAAGTGACCTGATTTTTTTTTTAAAAAGAAAGAAAAACAAATCAAGTTAAAGATGACACAACCTTTAATAACTCAAGCAATATTATGTTTTTGTTTATCTTTTACAGTTTATATCAACTCGAGAAGATAACTGCTCAAAGCAAAAGTGAGTGCACCCTGTAAGGTTAGTACTGTGGCAAATATCAAAGCAAAGCTTGTAAACACTTTGTGCCCAGCTAAGAGTCTTTTATTTCCTGTTAGGTGGACCTTCAGGTGTCCGGTTCTGAGATTCTTCAGCCATCTTACATGCACTGCTCTTCTAAAGTCTATCAACAGATTTTCAGTGTTTCAGTGGAGGGACTGTAACAGCAAAACCTACATTTTGCGCTTCTTCGAGTAGGCCACAGTAGATTTTTAGGTGTTGAAGATAATAATCTCGTAGAAGTCTTTACATCTTTAGGCTCTCCCTTTCTTTTTTTTAATCAAATGGTTAGAGGGTTCTTTACAGAATGTGCTGTCATTTAATTTATTTTATTTTATTTTTCCCTGTACCAATGAATGTTAACTTCACAACTTAGTCACACAAACCCCAAGCATAATCAGTTGGAGAAGTTCTTTTAAGAAAATCTGCACCCGTTTTTGTCAAAACACACCTCTGCTCATCGCAGCCATGAAGCCCTGTTTTAACTTCCATCAGTCTACAGGACTTTCTTCCATAATGCTTTGAGCTTGATTAGATTTTCCACTGAATTTCATGGGGAGGACACTTCTCTAACAATGACTGTAAACAAGCCATAGCCCTAGCAGGCTAATTTAGGTTAGATGACTTGCCAAAGTTATGAGAGATCTCATATCTCTTAAGAGCGCCTTAACTTTTAAATGGTGCTTCTTTCCATTTATCTCCACTCTAAAGATGCCCAGGTCATCTTTTACTTGCTTGGCTTTTCAGAGTAACAGAAATTTTAACCAGGGGTGCCCAAACTTTTACCACTATATGAAAAATTGTTGATCATCACAGAAAAGCTCTACATAGCTTTGAATTACTTTTAGCTTTGCATTTACATTGTGTTCCTAGCTAACTGCTGCTAAACTGCTGCAAAACTGCTAAAAAAATAACTGTTGAGTTCTTGTACATACCCCAATTGACCCTTTACTAAGCTCCGCCCTTGAACGCATACAGGCCAGTCAGAGCGTAGCATCTGCCAGCTCTGACCAGGGTCTGACACCTATATGGTTGTGCTCCATTGAAACTCAAGCCATCTTTTCAGATTTTCTTATTTTCAGGCTAGCCATGGATTTGGAGCTCGTCGTGGTTAAACATTGTGTTTGGGGCTTCCTTAAAAGTGATACTCATTATTTGCGAAGTTCGAAGGAGATATATGTTCCTTAACTTGCCAAAATCAAACGCTGAAAAGTGTAACATTGTGCTCTGGGTAAAACTGTTCCAGTTTACTCATTCCCAGTTGAATGCCTTACAGTTTAACAAGCACAGTTAACATTACATCTGCTTTAGTAACCCTAACAGTTCTCCAGGGAGTGGATTATCTATCTTATGAAAACATAGCCTGCAAAAAAATTTGCAACAAAGTACTAAAATACATTTGAATCTTGATATTTTATTTCTTTAAAACTTCATTTTGTAACAATACTTAAACTAAATAAATTATCAAAAATTATAAATTATCAGTGATACATTTCTAAATTATAACTACGCCCTTCTCTATTCTACCTAATTCTGAGTTTATAATGATCCGAAGTTCATTCAGAGTCCAGTATTTCATTAAGAGAAAGGAAATGGAATGTAGAATGGATGTACATCTTTGACTTTATCTAAAGAAAAAAAAAGAAAGAAAAAAAAGTGCTGTTTCATGTTACAGGTGGAAACGGGCTGGAAAGACTATGAATGATGGATGGATATTGATTCGCAAAAACAGTGCATGTATTGAGCACCAGCAAATGATAATGTGGGCATTAATTGTCAAATTGTAAAGAAACACTGAGCTGGGAAAGCTGGTGGGTGGATAGCATTTGAAAAGTTTATAAAAAATTGTCAATTTACCAGTCTGTCAAATTTAAAAAATCACCTACCATCCTTTTTTAAAGAACTTTGAAGACCTTCATATTCTCCATTTCTGTTCCTTGACTCCATACTGGACCTTATCATCTGCACTTCAGTCTAAAACAAACTGGTCTAAGCTACTAGTCTGTTTTCTGTCCTGTGATGGTCACAGGAACACGGTTTGTGAACGGACGTTACCTGAGCAGCATGTTTAAAAGCAACGTTGAGACTCGCTGTGTGACCACATAGGATTTAAATGTGCATAAGTGACAGGAGAGACAGACGGCCTACTGTTGTTTAGGTCACAGAACGACAAAGTGTTTAAACATTATCGAACAGGATGGTCAGTGTTTGTACTGATTAAAAGGCAGAATTCATACACACACACAAACAAGAAGGCCACAAACATTAGTCTAGGTAACAGCCCTTGAGCCTGGCAGGACTCTCAGAACCGGTTAGCATCATATACTGTATTACATTGCATCTAAATTTGCTAAGAATGGAAACAATGACTTTACAACGAACCTTAGATGGCTACCAGCAGTGTTGTACTGCCTGTATCAAGTCAACATTCAAGGCTCATATGAATCCCAACGTCACTTAACATTACCATCAATAATGACTTGCCAAGAGTAACTGCATTTGACTGGTGACCATCAAGGGCTGAAGACGCTCTTCGTTAGCTCCCTGAGCTAACATGAGTTTTCAGACTAAAAGGATAGGGTAGTTTAAGGCCCCAAAATTGCAAGCGTCCCATTCACATTCTTTTAATAGAGATTAAGGGTTTAAAAATACTGCTGTGACACTGATGTGCCCTATTTATTGTTCCAAAATGATTTAAAGTTGTGCAAATTAAGGCAATAAAAGCTTTGACATTTATTAAAAAATAATGACTGAGATTGATCACCGCAATTTTCCAAAGCTGTGTCCTATTCATTGATGGTAGGCATAGAGTTACTTACCATAATGATGACAGACCACCAGCAGGTCGTGTCTGCTGAAGCTAATGATATCCAACTAAAGTTAATTAGCTTACCATACAAATGTGATAAACTTACTTAAAAGGCTAAGCTGAAAGTAAACAAATTTAACTAAGACAAGATACTACGTAATAATACTCACAATATTTTCTTAACAATCATGAAACAATTTTATTAAGTGATCACTATAAAAGTGTGTTCATGACCCCTAAAGCAAAAGCTCTTTATGTTAGCTTCCTGAGCTATCATTGGTTTCAGACTTAAATGACATGCTAGTTCTCACCCCAGAATACAACAAGGACTTACTCATAGATATTATGTGTAGAAGGTTGGTTATAAAGGTTGATATATCAAAACCAAAATTGAAAAATTCAGTTTTGACCCAATGCTATGGCACACTTACTTAACACTGTCTTAATAATGATGACCACATAAGAAGACATTAGAGCATTTTGTTTGATTTTCTACAATGTGACTGCTCAAAAGTCACATCTGACACTGTTAGAGTTAACAACATGAGACCAGCAATCTCTACATGATGGTTAAAACTCGCAACACGAGTTTCCTAAGCAAGCATTAGTTTCACAAACTAGATAGACCAACCACTTCTCCAGCTATGGCCATTACAATGACACATAAAAACATATTAAAAACTTGTCTGTAATTCATTAAATATTTCAGTGATGTGGGACTTGCAGGAATTTAACTTGGTGAGCAACTGATTGTTTGACAACACTGCTAATGATATAAAAGCATATCACATCCTTGCCAATTACTGTAATTATGCTACTGATTTTAGATGCAAATAAGCTACTGTGTAGTGCTGTGGTCAGTAGCTTTTTATACAGCTTGCATGAGATGCTCTGCCTAATATGAGGTTTTAGTTCTTAAATTACCAAGTTAGTTATCAGAACTAATTTCTGACCATCAATGGCATTACAGTTCTGAGGTAGAAACAACATGAAATAACACTCCATGGTATGAGTTGTGTCCTTGCAGTATTTGCTCTTAAGTTGTGTTCACACTGGGGGGCGAGTAAAATCATTCGCGTGAGTAAATTACATGTAAAGTCAACGTAAAGATGCGATTAGACTAGAGTTATGAGGCGAAGCGAACTGCGTGGAACGAATGAAGCAAACAGTGTGAATTTTGTGTTATTTGCTTATTCGCAAGAGTTTAAAAATCTGAACTTTAGCAACCAATTTGTGCAGCAGTAGCCATTCACCACTGAGATCCTGGACAGTAATGTATGACTTTAAGGACATAATGACGGAGGTTCATCCATTGGAGAAATTGAGGGGAAACTTATCATTTCACCGGATTAAATCAACTGATTAATTAGCAACTCTGCACCTGGGATAAAGGGACTGAAGTTTATATATCCTGTATTTAGTATCCAGAAGGGATGTCCTGGTCCTGATCCTTGGCAACAGGCCGTTAAACAGGGTCAGGGTGAGCCTGAAGTAGTGCTGGAGGCAAATGTCATTCAGGTGCAGATCCAGGAGAAGGTGGTGGAGTTTCCTAATTTGTGCATGCCTCTGGAGAATTGGATGGACCTAGACCCAGCAGTGTCTGTATCTCTGCATGTTTTGGGCTTTCTACAGCAGGTACAAAGCATCAACCCTCACAGTATAGTCAAGCTCAACCAAGTCCCTCCCTTGTCACAAAAATTTGCATCTTTTTAGTACTTGCATACAGGTGAATTCATGCGCAAATGAAGCGTGTTATTTGGGCAAACGAGCGAATATAAAATATCATGGCATTGAAATTCAGACAAATAAAATGAATAAATATTTTTATTCGCACCCAGTGTGAAAACACAGTAACGATAAAGCAGTGTATTACCTGGCTGACAAAATCATCTAAAGACCCAAATCATTTTAATGAGTGAAATAATTACCTCTTTCATTTTAAATATATTAGGAAGCCTTTGTGTGGTCACAGTTGTGAGACGTCTTCAAAATTTTCCATTCAAAGGTCACTTTTCTCGACAGAAGAAAAACACGGAAATCCCTTGACTCGGTTACAAGTAATAAAAATGAAAAACATGGAGAATTTGGCTAAATAGAAATAAGCAAATTACATGAACTTGTGATATAAAATACAAAAGTCAAGCTGTTCAAACAGCTGCAGCTCAGCTGTGACTAGTTTGATGTAGAAAGTCCTAAATAGGCTTTAATGAACATGGCTTGCATTTCTGTTTAGATGGATTAGAGTTTACAAACAAGATTTTTAAAAACCGTTTCTTCATTTAAAGATTTTTTTTCTCATTTGTTATTTCACTGAGACATAACTTTAATTTCACAGCTTTATGGTAGTATTTTTCCTGAAATGGCCCTTTCATTCACTCCTAACAATACAAACCTAGATGATGAAATCTAGGTAATTCCTACTAGACTGTGTCCTGGACTATGTAAGCCATGTCTGTAAAAGCCATCTTAAACGGGCTGGGTTTGAAGTGTTCCTCATGCTCTCAGTCTCAGGTTACACAAAACATGATCTGAGAAACCAAGTACTGTTAATTGCATTTCATGTCTGTGTTGTAGCAAACAATGTCAGCTACATAACTGACATTAGAGAATCACTAACCAACCAAAGAAGAAATTCTAAGTACTACCACAGTACTACATGCAAAGTGCTACCACTTAGCACTACAGACTCTATTACAAACTAAGCTGTATTATTTCCAATATTTTTTTGTCTTCCTCCTACAGTGACATTCATGAACAGCTAAAGGCTAAATCTAGGCTATTTAAACAGCATCATGCAGCAGATTTGATATACCCACCATTACAGGTTTTACTATTACCACTCAGCATTAAATTCATTCTTAGCAATGGCATTTTAAGCTAGCTTTACTTAGCTTACACTCAGTGATCTCACTATCTCGATACAACTTTCTGGATGATACAGATGAAGGATGATACGGATGAAGGATGATAAGTTTTATAGTACCTCCTGAGTGATCACTGAGTCTAACAGGATGCTAGCTGAGTATACCTGAGCCTAGCAAAATGACCCTACTTGAAAAGTATAACCGTAAATACATCTCTAGCTTACTGCTAGGACTGGGTATCCTGCTTCAATCAATTTATGGTGCTAACCAAGATGCGTCTGTACTACAAAGTACTAAAAACTGTCAGGTTCCATGTTTGGTTGATAATTATAATTTTGAGTACTTATACTTAAGTAATATCAAAAAGTATACAGTATGTGTGTCACTCCTGAACACAGGAATTGTTTTAGCACTGGTATTTATAAATGTCAAAGAATACCTACACTAGTAATATGTCTATCTTAATTTCTAACAATATCCTGACTAAACTGTCTTCTGGACTCGGTTCCTTTAAAGCTAGATTCCAAGAGTCACCTTGTGAAGAGGAAAAATACGTTACTTTGTGGAGTTGATATTGCAGTTGGCTTCTTGTCTTGATTGCTGGGACAAAACCCTTGGCTCGGATTAAGTATAAGGTAGAAGAACAACTGACCTCTGTAGCGCTGCAATGCACTTAAGACATCTTGGTAACCTTTTTACAGGTTTACGGTTCCCTGTATGCGCACAGGTTTTGTTACTACATCAGAAGTTCCGCTGTAGCTAATCGCAACTGGGAGAGTAAAATAGCCATTGAAGAATACTAGCAAAGGTATTGAGCGCAGATCTCTATGAAAAGTTAAAATAAGGAAACACCACAACAACGCGCAAGACGTCAGGAAGATGTCTATCTCTGAGTTTCAGGCCCTACCTGGCTAAGTGTCTGGAAGAAAAAAAATTCCATTACAACCTGCTCAAAGTACCTGTCTAGTCAAAGAAAAAAGAAAACAAGGTGTTTGTCCTCCGCTTTTAATCCTAAAAGAAACAAATGGCATGCAGTTGTTAAGTGTTCATTTGAAAATATATTATATGTTTGACAAACTAGCACGCTCAGAAGACAACCTTTGTGAATGTTTAACTCAGAAATCCATGTAATTCAAAGGTGGTCACAGCAATTATTTTTGATAGTTATGTAGTCAAACAAGATCTGTTACCTGGGGAGATCAGGGTACCTTCTTTGTTCTTCTCTCCTTTCTTGAAGGCTACCATCTCTTTGTACTGCTGTTCCCTCTTTTCCAAAATCCTCTGGTTATACAAATCCAGCTGCATAACACACACAAATACCTTGTGAAGACTCTTTTTTCCGAGGTTACACTCTAGGCAAGCTAACTGCACTACAGTACAGGAAAAGAACATGTTACATTTCCCAAAAGTTTCAGAGTAAAAGAGCACCAGAATTTCCCAAAATTAGCATTCTGTTAATCAGCCTTGTGTGCAGCTATTAAATGGCCAATGTCGATTATCAAATACTGCCCCAAAGAGGACTGATTTAATCGGCCTACCAATCAATCGGTCGACCTCTACTGCTGATCATACCTTCTCCTTCTGCTTGATCTTTATGTCATCATCTGTCTCTGCTGAGGTCTGAGGATTGGAGGCTGATGGAGAGTCTGTGGGTAAACTGAACTGTACTGTCTTGACCGATTTGGCTGGTGGTTGCACAGCCAGAGATTTTACTGTCTCAATCACCTTCAGGCATCTGGCCACCGTCGTAGAGATTGTTGATTGATCATCTCTTGCTGGACTCGATGTTACTGGTGTTGGTGATGGTGGTTTTGGTGTGAGTGCCGCAGTGGTTAAGGGTTGCAGAGGACTGCTGGAGCTAAGGGGTTGAGCTGCAGAAGTCTGGCCAATAAAAGAAAAGACTGCATGACTGGAGGGTGATGTGAAAGGAGGTTGTCCAGGAGGGCGCCGAGGCGGAGGTCCAGGAGGAGGCCCTGGAGGAGATTGCGCAGAAGGGCGACGGGGTGGAGGTCCAGGTGGAGGCCCTGGTGGCGTCTGTCCAGGACGCTGTGGAGGAGGTCCAGGAGGAGGGCCAGGGGGAGGTCTCTGGGGTGACTGACCAGCTGCAGGAGAAGCTTGAGTGCCAATGCTGAGGGCTATGGAGCTTTGGGTTGAAGGAATCTGGGTAGTGACTCCAAGAGGCCAGTTTATTGGTGGGGATGGATGTTGGTAGTGAGCAGGTGGAGGCCCAGAAGGAGGTTTCACTGTGGGAGTGTTGGATGGTGAGCTCCCTATTGTCTTGGTAAGACTCTGTAGCTGTTGTGCCTTCTTTAGTGCCTCAATCTCTTGCTCATCCAGGAATCCTTCATATTCTGACACAGCTTTATGTCTGACAAAGGGCTCCAAACTGGAGGACCTGGCAGGGGAGGGGGAGTGGATGGGATCCAATTCAACAGAACCAGTTCTACTTGTTCGAAGTTCTTCCTTTGGGGATGACAGAACCTCTCTCTCTGTGGATAAGGACTTCTGGCTATTGATTTTCTCTTGGGCTCTGCTTGCGAGTTTGGACACATCTCCTGTACTTAGCTTCAGGCCAATAGTACGTAGTAGACTCTGGATCTTATCATAGGGTTCTGTCTTGCTGTTGTGGTCCTCGCTTGATCTCTCTACCGAGGACTGTTTAAGGTCCAGTTGGTTCTTATCTTCTTGGAGTGCTGCACTGCTGCTTGGTTGCTCTTGAGCCAATCCAACGATCCGAGAGAAACCCTTGCCATCTTGAAGTGCCCGCTCATGAGGCAGAAGGTCATCATTTACATAAACAGGTTCCAATTTTTTTTCTGCAACCACCTTTTTATTAAGCATATCAAGGAAGCGATCAAGAGGTGGTCTCACGGCTGGAGGCGATTGGCTTGGTGCTGCGTTTTTCAGTTTGGGAGAGGGACTTCGAGGAGGTGGTTCTGTTGGAGAGGGAGGTCTGAAAGGAGGTTGGGAAGATAGAGTCATAGCAGTATTTTTAAAAGAAGGTTGGGTGGAGGCAGCAGAAAGTTGATTAGACAGAGGTGAGGAACAATGGGGTTCAGGAGACTGGCTTCGTTTGACAGGATGATATGGATCATCGTATCGCCGGTCAGCATATGCTGGGTCATAGTAGCGATCATCAACAGGTTCATCATAAACATCATAGCGATCAGTGTACCGCTGGCTGACATGTGGAGGGCCACCATAGAGACGATGTTCATAAGGGCGGTCACCGTAGGGATGGTCACCATAAGGACGATCTCTGCAAGGACGGGAAGCATATGGATCACCATAGCGGTCACCATATCGTCGATCTTGGTAAGGACTGTATGGCCGGTCATAATAAGGATCATCATAGGGTTGAGGAAGACGACTGTGATACTCTGGTCCTTCCGGTCGTTTCTTCAAGATGGACCGCACTGGTTTGTAATCAGTCAGTGGGATGGCAATCCTGCCATGGTCGTAGTCTATGCAGGTCCTCTGTCCAGGGTCTATGTCCACCAGTGACTTTTTGTAGGCAATCATCTCGTTCAGCTCCTCTAGCTCACGCTTCTTCCTTGCCAGCTCGTCGTCCATGACTCCTGCACGTCTAGGAGGAGGAGGGCTCAACTCCCTTCTCCTTTTGTGACTTTCTTCATGCTCTCTGCTAATTTTGCTCCTTCTCTTGCCAGCTCTGTCCCTACTTCTCTCCCTGCTCCTGCTGCGGCTCCTGCTGGAGCTCCTGCTTCGGCTGCGACTTCTGCTGCGACTTCTGCTGCGTCGGCTTGACCTCTCTCGGCTCCGGCTACGTTTGTACCTGCTGCTTTTACGGACACGGTCGATGCTGGTGCTGCGTTTCCGTTTGATAATACGTCCGAACTGGTCTCTGGGTGGACTCCTGCTCCTACTTTTACTCCTACTCCTGGCCCTACCCCTACTTGGACTCCTGCTTCTACTTCTGCTCCTGCTGCAGCTATATCTACGAGTGGAACTGTAATCCCTCCTGCCAGTACTGGTCTTGCTGTCTTGTGTTCTAAGGTTTTTCACCACAGCCTTCAGCTTGTCTGTATCTGTTTTTTCTTTCCTGAAAAGCAAAAAATAAGTCAAATACAACACAAACAAGTTTTGCTTCATGAAATAATTTCACAAAATGTGAATTTACATATAACCTGTATAGAACTAAAAACCATACAACAACAACAAAAATTCCATTCATTTGGTACAATTTGCAAAGCTTCTAGAAATAAAAATGGTTAGCTACCGTCTTACTGTTCATGTTAGACCTGTTGAAAAATTAAGTGCTGTGTAAGCCCCACATGAGTTGACGTGAGCATTTGCGTGTGTAGTTTAAAATAATCTTAAATCATTGCCATAACATTTTTATCATGTAAATCACTAGAAATTGAGGCCTGTGTTAGACCCACAACATAGTAAGTGGGCATTTGCGTATGTGGCATGTTTTCCTCATCGTTTTTTGTATGTGTTCCAGCGCCTGCGCATGCACCCTCATCCCACCACTCTCACATGCACTTAGTGTCCTGACACCTTCTGATTTACAAACTAAGCACAGGTTAGTGTGTATTGTTAGTGTGGATGTAGCCATGCATGTGTATGTGGAAAGCTGTGTGAGTGAAGCATGGATAAGGCACACCTATGGTAGGAACACAAGAGCAGAGCAGAGTCATTGCTCAGGACAACAAACTGCAAAACACAACCTCATGCTTAGCTCAAGTAAGATGACTGATCATGTATATTTGGCTAACACTTTTTGTGCCTTTCTTTTTGAGAGGAGCAACTGGCCCTCCAAATGAATGGTAGGGGAAACGCTAGTAGCTGTCTCGCTAGACTCACACTTGGCCCAGTTGTCTCATACTGTGCAGAAGCACGAATGTCCCCCCTCCCCTCTCCCTCGCCACGCTCATATTGCTCCAGTCTAAACTGCACCTGAGCACGCTTGAGCTACCTGACCTACAGAGGGCGACCTGTATTTTTACCCGCATTTTTTTCATCTTTTAATAACATTTTCAAATTGTTCTCTAGTTCCCACAAGCTACAAGACAGTCGCAGATTTTTCCACTGCTTTTTATGCGGACATTGTATGCTGTTGTCTGCCTGAATTTAAGGTGAATCTTCCACAAACAGTCACAGCGATGTCGGCGCTCCATGCTTGTGCTTTTGCACGTGCACCCGTACCGTACTAAAGTCCACCACAGCATGCTTTGTGCTAGGGCAGACAAAGTCAAACAAATTTGACTTTAGGGGTCAAATGTGCTTAAGCACGGTACGGATTGCCTAGCATGAGTGCACCCTTACTGAGGTAAAGGGCAATGAGGGGTTGTTCACAAAGAATTGTGGGATTTTGTGTTGAATGTATTGACTGTGCGCATGCAGGGAAGCATACAAAAGACTATAACTTCCAAGCAGAATAGTGTGGTGCATCTAAAAAAGTTTTTTCTCTCACACACACATGGCTACAGCTACTAAAGTAAATTCATTTAGATTATTTCAAAGCATGTGACATTATGTCACACTAAATATTACCCAGTGGTTTACCACAGGTAAATGGTATAAAAACTTTCTAAGAAACCTGTCAGAACGTGCCTAGACACTATTTGTGTTCAAACTAGAGGGTGACAGAGGATTGGATTTTCACTCCTGTCCAATTCCACTTCCACAAAAACATTCCTGTCCCATTCCAATTCCATGACAGAATTTTAAAAAACAAACAAACAAAAAAAACCTGTCCCATCCCGCTCTCGTATTCACACAAGTCTGCAACCAACCTGCGACCATCCCACCCACTCCACTGACTTTTTTTCTTGTCCCATCCCAATCATGTGATGAATCGCGAAATCAAAGTCCATCCCTCAGGAATCACATGACCCACAGGAATCCCCAAAGAAACTCAGCCTCTAGTCCTAACATAACATTGATAAATTAAATTCAGTACTCACTCAGTGTCTTCTGAGGCTTTTGTCAGCTTGATGGTCATCTACCAAATTAGAAAAATCAATATTAAATTCAGTTAGAATTATTAAATCACTTGAATTAACTTACGTTGTACCAACACACTGAAGCAATGTGCAGCTTTACATTACACCCACAAACTGTCCTTACAAATACATCATCACTTACTGAGATAGAAGTTGACTTAATATAGTAAAACTATTTTGCACATACATGGCAAAATGCAAAGAACAGAGAGGGATTGGCCACACAAATAGCTTCTGATTATTAATCTTCTTTGTCAAGTGTGTCTGTAATATTATTGTTAATTGATAGACTTAAAAAATAAGTTAAAAACAGACTAGTAAGTTCTTCATTTCTTTTCACACAGAAACTGTGTAAATATAAAACTAGTCCTCTTTACCTTTCCTTTGTTTGCCCCGATGCTGCCCAATTTACGAGCTGGGAGGAAAACGCTCTCTGTGTAGCGTTTTATCCTGATTGCCTGGTTCCCCCCCTCTGCCGTTTCGTGCTTGGAGGAGAAAAATACTCACGTTTTAACACAAATGTTAAAGAGAAAATACATTACACAAACAGACACACTATATGCTAATAACCAGTATCTTAATTTCAAATTTCCTTTGAAGGTCAATTTGATGCACATTTATATATTAAATCAAAATTGGATTTCGCTAAAAACAAGTATGTGTAATAAATACAATCAAATCAGTACGTCAATGTAATGATAAACAAGTAGTTCATAAATATAATCGCTAGAAGGTCAATGAAAATAATGATGCTAATAAAATATCAGTCCGCAGTGTACTTTATTAAGAAATTAACAAAAACAGTTCACATGTTGAGGTTTAAGAGCCTGACAGCCATGGGTAAGAAGCTAATGTTGTGGCTGTGATGCCTGTCGTCCTCTGAAATGACTGACACAAAAGCTATTGACCATCTAAAAGAGAACTTGCTTGCTGCTGTTTGAATTGCTGAAGGCCTGTTTAATTTTAAAGAGACTTTCTAATTGGAAGTCAGGACAGCAAATAAGAACAGTTACAATGACAACAGAGTTGCTGACCTATCTACTTTAGTTATTTCTTCCTGAGTACAAACACGAATGATGCAGTATGAATGGTGTGATGAAACGAGAAGTACAACAAAATTATTGTCTGATGGTGGCCCTGACTCACTTGCTGCCACAAGTTCTGGGTAGATCTAGCTATGAATATCTGAATGATTAAATCTTCTTAGGTTATCTGACCTTCAGCATTATTTCATTTTAAGCTTAACCTCCTGTAAAAGGTTGAAGTGGATAAGAAGGATGAGGAGGATGAGTACTCACTGGCACAACGCTGAACTCCACCTTCTCATTCAGCTCCAGTTTCTTCTTCTCTATCACCTCTGACATGTGAAAGTAGAGTTGAGGGTTCTGAGTGCATTTGATGAGTCCGGAGTCCTCAGAGAACTCGATCACGATTCCCTAGTAAGAGAGCACCATTAGATCCACAAACAATTAAAACGCTGGATTCAGATTAACATCCAATCCCATTTTGGTTTTAAATTTTGGCTGAACAGCTGCTTTTACTTAAAGTCTTACATGCCGGCGTTGTTCAATTGACTCTTCAAAGGAGTCGGGGAGAATTTCCACATAGGTTGCTCGTTCCTCTTTGGTCTCCTGATGTGTGGCGATGTTGAAACGCACCTTTACAGGTCAAACACAGATCGGGATCATAAATTAAAAATGTGGAATTAAAGAAAGGATTAGGATTATTAAGGGAGTGTCTGTGTTTTCAACTCATGCTATCTTTCGTTGTTTTGGGATACTCAGCTAACCTGATGTAGGCTGTGTTAGCGTTAGCACTGCATCTACCTGCTGTCTTTACTGGGATATGCAACATATTAGCTGGAAATCAGACCTAACAGATGTTTTTTTTTAAGGTTGTTAGAGGTAATAAAACAAATCATACGGATAACTGTTGTATGAAAATTTTACACTAATAATATAACCAGTTATCTCACTGGTCTACAGCAAGTTGCTTTATTTTTAAATCCTGGGATAGCACGCCAGTAGCAGCATGTGGGTACAAAATATAGACACACACATTACCAACCCACAGATACACCTGGGTACAGCTGGTTGGCCTTTGGCTGCTGCTGGAGCTGACTGATACCACTTAACAATGAGTGTGATTCCATTGGATGCTGCAGCACATTACACTGAACAAAACCACATCTGAGACCCAGCATCAGAGCCCCACGGCTGCTGAAATCAAGGGCTGAGTGACTTGAGAGGAAACCAGTCTATAAAAATCAATCTTATTTTAACTCTCATCTGGTCTGTTGGTTTTTATTCTTTCATATCTTTTGGCATTTGACCATGGTAAAAAACCTAACAAAAAATCAAGTACAGGCTATTGGTGACAGAGGTTGTTGCAGCGTGTATGTTGGTGTCCATGCTGTTTTTCTCATGTGCAGCATGTCTCATCAGACAACTCTTAAAGGGTTTAAATAGGACATAAGCGCCCTGCCTCCTTACATTCTTGCTGGAGAACGTGATGACACATGCTGCTGTGCAGGATAGTGCACGATTTGCATTTTTGGCAATTCTCTCTGTGCTTTGTTGATTTAGCAAAGAGTGAGTGGAGGTTTGACGTGTTACCCTCTCTAGTGCATACAGGTTCATCCATGCTGACTGGTTCACCTTTATCACTGGGACTAAACCCCAAAACTCCCAAACAGAGGCCTTCTTCCTTTTTACTAAATCTGAAACATTACGTCCATCATTTACAGTTGCCACCTTGCTCGGCTGAGTGGAATGTCCAACCCAGACTGACCTCTAGTGGCACTCGCTGTGCACTACAATTCATCACCTCAGCTTTCAGAATTATTACAATAAAAGGAGGAGCATCTGTATTTTGGAGGGTATTTACAATCATACCTACAGTGTGTCTAAGTACTCTTATGTTGTGATAGGTTGATACAGCTGACACACATAACACATCATCTTCCCCTAGAGTCCTGTGACATCACATGACCTCTCACCTTGTCTCCATCCATCATGGTGGCTGTGGTCAGCAGGTCACTGGGACCAAACGAAAGCTGTTTCTGTTGACCATCGATGGTCATCACCAGCAAACCCATTTCTGGGTCTACTTTGGCTCTACCCCCTGCTCTGCCATCAGTCTCAGCAGACTGATTCTTCTTCACATCCTCATTCTCCTCTTCCTCCTTTTTTATTTCCAACCTCCCCTTCTCTTCTTCAGGCTTGTCCTTGAACTCTCCCTTCTCATCTTCATCTTTCTTCTCCTGCTTAATTTTAACCTGAAAAAAATATAGGTTTATTATTGACATATTTTTGGATACATTATTTTTTTCTCTTTAGACCTGGAAAACAAAGTCAAAACTCCTAAACTGTTCCAGAATATTTCAAGACTCTTGCAGTGTTTTTAGTACCTGTCTGTTGAGAGTTTGTCCGCCTTCTTCTCCTTCCTCCCCCAGCTCCTTTTTGATCTTTGTCATAATTTTGAAAATGGCTTTGAGGACAGTGCCTTGAAACCGCTCTTTGCTGATGTCATCCATGGTGTCTGGGTCTTTTATTTTGAAGCCAAGAGGCGTCCACTGCAGGACGGCAGAAAGAAAGCGAACATTCAGAAACACTTCAGCTTGTTCGAGAACTACCACAGTTGTTTAATGTGAGTCACGATAATAGGAAAAACGTGTGAAAACTAGACTTGTTGTTAAATGAGTGGGGTTTTTTGTTAGAAGTATTTAAACGATCAGTAATACGAATGTTTGTATTTGAAAATATGAAGTCAACAAATAAATCTCAAAATAAACTAAAGCTCAAACTAAATTCAACCTGAATCTAATATTAAAACTAAACAAATCTGAACATTGAAACGAATGTTTAAACTTGAAGCAATTTACTGCTGTCGGGTACAGCTCAGCTCAACTGTTCTCACTTTTATTTGCTCTCCACCGTGAATGGTGCCCGGTTCCTCGTTATCGTTTGAGCCTCATTCCAGTAATGTCCTAACATTTTCCCAATGAGGTGTCATGTGTGAATGAGAGCCAAATAAATTTTTTGGTAAATCTGCACCCACAGTTTCCCACCTTTAGCCCTCATAACATTACAGTGAATATATTGGTAAGGCTGTGCTGTGAATGAAAGCAGGAACATGACTGGGAAGGGCATGTCAAGAGTTACGTCTGTGACGAAAGACACTGATGACATATTTTAATCCATGACTTGTTTACAGCAGCGATTCAGCGACTGTGAAGAACAGTGTGCACAACAAGCAAGGAGGAGACTAACATATTTTGTTCAACAATGGCTGGAAACTGGACAGACGCGAAAACAAGCTAGCTCCCCTTAGTCCATGCAGAGGATGACATTGACCAGCAGCTGTCTGGAACAGCGACAGGCGCTGTAGTTTATGAGAAAATTACAATGTTATTGACGTTGTGAGCCCGCTTCCACTGCGTACATAAAGCACATATCCAGCCTTGTCCCTTGTCCCACCTATTACCATGTAATGTGTGAACGGGCGCAAGACAGGAATTTTCCAAAATGATGTTGTATATGTCACCACTGAAAATCTTTAGTGGTGCCTGTAAGGTATTTCAAGAAATTTACTGGGAACTATGCGTGACAGAGGCTTTGGTTCACCCTGCAGTCGTCAGTTTCATACCTTGCTTTTGGCTGCTGCCAGCGCTGCCGCCACCTCCTTTCTCCTGTCAACCTCTTTCTCTCTCTCCTTGTCCTCCTCCTCCCTCCTTTTCTTGTCCTCTTCCTCTTGTTTCCTCCTCTCCTCCTCCTGCTTCTTCTTTTTCTCCTCCTCTTCTCGTCTTTTCTGCTCCTCCAGGATTTTGTCTTCAACCTTCTTTCTCCTCATTAACCTGATTGCTCTCTTTTTTGATTTAACCTGCAGGAACAAAGTGATGGCGTCAGGATATAAAGTTAGTTCACTTCCTGTACTGTTTTGGATGCTCTTTCTCTCACCATGGCCACTGTGAACTCGGCTTCCTTGTGGATGTCTGTGGTGTTGAACTCCGTGTCGCTGAAGTTCTCACAGATGTCAAAAGGAAGTTCACCATGCTCATCTGAATTGATTATGCCTTCTTCAGGTCCCAGGTAGGTGATGATACCCTTAAACAAAGAACAAAAGAACAAACCTTCAGATTCATTCACAAACAATTGTCAAAGACAGCCTCATAAAATGACAGGTTTGAGTAATCAAAAGTCAATAAACATGTGTGTTACCACTTCTCGCTTCTCTTTGGTGTAGCTGAAGGTGAAGGGAATTTTGGGTTTGATGTTGGCTGCTCTTCTCTTCCTGGTCATCATGTCGATCAGCAGATTAATCAATACGTGGTCGTTCTTCAGCAGTGTCACGCCACAGTCTCGGTGGTCGAAGGTCACGTTGGTCTTGACTGGGCCGATGTTGGCATGGATCTGACCCGGGTAACCTGGCATGTTGGGCTGCGATGAGGAGAGGGATGCAGACGATGTGAATTTAACTTTTGTGCTCAGCTCCAAACAAGGTTATTAAAGACAAGAAGCGAAAAGATATCCAAATTTTTCGGTGTTCAGCTGCCAAGTCAAATCTGTGACTCATATGATCTTAAGTATAATATCTTTTTCAAGGTCAGCAACCAGTTTGTGTTTACATTCATCATTTAAGACGTTAATTAGGGCGTTCTTAAGTGTTTCACATCTTCCTCAAACTCTTCAAGCAAAAAACACATAAATCATATAATCTAGATAATAAGGCTCACAGTTACAGGCACTAGTATGCAAACATGTCAGGCAGCCCTCATCATTGAAGACAGTTTGTCTGTTCCCTGAAGTCCATGTGACGTGCACTGACTCACTCACCGTTGGCTCAATGATTGGCTGGCTGACAATGCCCTCGTATAGTTCCATGTCCAGTTTCATGTTTGGCCCCACCTCCAGCTTTGCCTTCCCTCTGTGCGCTTTCGACAAGTCTTCACCAGTTTGGCCATCTGTGTTTAGGGTCTCCGCCTCTTCAATTGCAGCAGCAGCAGCAGCAGTGGCAGAGCAGAGCGTCAAAAGGAGGGGCTCCTTAACCCGACGGATCCTGATGGCCCGCTTTCCAACTCTCAGCTGATAGAAAACAAAAAAGGATTTATGTTTTACATAAACTTCAATGCCAAAATCCAGACAGTCTTTATTTCAGGCCGAGCAAAACACAGAATGCCTGAGAGGGTAAGAATAAACCCGCCCCAGAGCGGCATCCTTACCTGGATGACAGTGAACTCGACCTCCTCTTTGATGTCCTCGGCGGTGAACTCCACGTCGCTGAAGTTCTCCTTGACATCAAAGGGAAGCTCACCGTGTTCGTCTGACTTAATGATGCCTTCGTTGTCCTTCAGGCTGATGATGACCCCCTGTGTCAACAGAGACAGAAAAAAAGTCAGATTATGCTGACATATCACCGTTACCATGACAACATCTGTTACTAGATAACAAAATGAGCGAAGTCAGCATCAGTCACAGTAACACTTGAGCAGCTGTGCAAGGAGTCTATGATCTCCTTAAGCCTGAAAGAGTCTGAACACAGAGTGGCTCTGACCTGCTCCCTCGTCTCCTTGGTGTGACTGAAGGTTGAAGGGATTTTGGGTTTGATGTTGGTGGCTCTCCTCTTCTCAGTGACGATATCGGTCAGCAGGTTGATGAGCACCTGGTCGTTCTTCAGCAGTGTCACCGTGCTGTCCTTCCTGTCGAATGTCAGGTTGGTTCTTAGAGGTCCGATGTTCACGTAAACCTGACCAGGGTACTGACGCTCGCCGGGCTGCAGACAACAACAGACTGAATGAAGGACAAGAAACGTGTGAAAAAAGGGAGGGGACGACGAGTTTAAGTCTAAACTGACCCGAGGCTCCATTATGGGCTGACTGACCACCGCCTCATAGATCTCTGTGTCCACGTTCTCTGTTCCACCCGGAGCCACTTTCACATCCGTCGCAATCAGACTGTTCTGCTTTGAAACACAAACAATCACTTCTGTAACGTAACACATAAAATTTGCCAAAGATTCAAGCATTCAAGCTAAGTAAAAGTTAATACTACAACCTGTAAGTACTGAAACTAGTTTGATCCTTTATGTACAATAGAAACAGACCAAACAAAAGGGTTTCAGGGTTGTACAACTTGATAGTGAGATACACACACTTAAATTTTAAATAATATGCTGGTTGGAGGAAGTCCTCTGAGTGCTGCCCTTTCAACAATACTCATTTATTCTGCAACCTGACTAGAGTCTCTGCATCACAGCTGATTAAATCAGCATGACTTTTAAGGTACAGTTAATAAAGGTACAGATCTTTTTGTAAATTAAAACTCTTCACT
>JAPQLA010198821.1:0-22326 GCA_029822935.1 Naso vlamingii | reverse complement strand
TGGTATGAGATGAACTGATCATAGGTGACTTGATTTATGAGGCAAACATTGATTATGACTGGAGATGCCCTTTAAAATCTGTTTATCAGTGTTTCTCTGGTTTAAAGGTGATGTGTTTGAATTTACAAACACTGCACTCCTTAATGAAGGAATCTAAATAAAATCAATCGAGTGACAGAATTTTTACAGATACAAGTCAGTCTAGTAAAGGTGTAAAACTTAGGAAATACAGAGAAAAACTTGTTTTTGAGTGGCGGGGATCTTTACATTCTTCAGGTTACTCTAATGTTTGGTTAGAATTATTGAAAGAAGTAACTCTTCTGCAGCCCAGGAAGTGTGCATCTGTTAACACAGAGCATTGACAGGACATCAGTTAGGACACCTCAAAAGCTACGCAGTCAGTATGTTTAAATGATGTTAGAAAAAGTTGATTTATTGCGTCATCTTGACTAAAACTGGGCTTTTAAAATACATGCAAATGTGTTCAAGTCAAATTACTCGAAGTTGTGCCAACACAGCTAGATAATGCGGTTGGGGATTGATTTACTCTTGCATGTAAATGCCTGAGTCTGCCCTGAAGTGGCCTAAGTGTTCTGCGCATGCTTGATAATTCCTACGGCGTCTTTGACCTGGAACTTGAACAGCATAGATTTGTAGAGGGAACCCGGAAAGGCAACAAGAATATCAAAAGCATGAGGGGTAGTGTGCATCTTATTTATACCGAAAGTAAAGTGTAGAGACGAAGTGTACAGCTCGTAAATTTGTCCATGTTTTCACCGTTCCACATGAAATGCGCTAGCTGCTTGCTAACTTGTTTGTAGCTCATTTGGTCAGCCTGAAAAAAGTCCAATAGCAACCAGCTGAATGCGGCATATCGCCACCTACTGTAGTGGAATCTGACATACTTTCCATCAATAAACGGATAATAGGACACACACAGTAATCGAATCAAATGGCCTAAACAAGCTTTAACCGTAGCGCGACTTAACTGTGCATGTAAACATAATGAGGGCCTGATTCACTAAAGGATTGTGCTGCTTTTGTGGCTGCTAAACCTGTGCAAATGAGAGAACAAAATAGCATGCAGACCACAAAGCACGCACAAAGGTTGAAATGCACACAAGCTGCACTGTCTCTCCTAGCTGTGCCTGTCCCATTTGCATGTATGTAAATTGCCCACTTCCTATGGAAATAAGCCTCGTTGCAAATACTGTCAAATTCACAAAGACCAGCGCTGATTGCCACAGACAGTTAAAGCAACAGTGCTATTTAACACCAGTGAGAGCTGTGTATTAAATAGGCACAATTTCTCTCTCTCTCTCTCTCTCTCTCTCTCTCTCTCTCTCTCTCTCTTCAAAGCTTGTGACCTTTGAATGATGTTGAATTGATATTGAGTGATATTATGGTCAAAATTTACAGGCAGATGTAAGAATCAAGTGGGTTGTGAGGTTATATCGGAATTTGAAATGAAACAGTTCTGATGAAGCTCTGGATTTATCCATATGGATTGCCTTTATTGCAAACAGTTTCACATATAAACCTGGGATCAGTGTGTAACAGCCCACCTGTGTCAATATGAAGCCGAATACAGAACGTTAACTTCCATCAAATCCTGGACGACCCTCTCAGCAATGCAACCATGGCACTGTGCGTAAAAGCGCACAGACTTTTCCTCCTTTCAAAGACATGTGCATGGTGTCAGCTGCTGTGAGAAGATGTTGGAGACAGCTGCAACACAAAACCATCTGTGAGCAACAAGCGAAACTGACGCTTTCTGCAACATTTTGTGCTCTCTCTGCAGTGTCCATCATGACCCAATCTGTTTTCTGAAATGTGGTGAAAAGACCGAAACACTGGGGAAAGATCCGCCTACTCAGTTTGATGCAAAAGGAGGGCAAATTGCACTCAGCTGTCAATCACTGAGGACGTGTTAGCACCAGCATATGATTGGCACAAATTCTTTTGTGGATAAGGTGCTCAAACGGAGCAGACTGCGGGTGCTTATTCTGTACAAATCATGGTGCTGATAGCAGGTGCAATCCATTCTTTGTGGATCTAACCCTGAATGTCTTTTATTACTGTGTAATTTGAACTCTTAAACCAATAAACTTTAACATTTGTAAAACTTAACCAGTTGCAGTTTTGCCAGGAAAACAACACGCCTGCGTGTCATTCATGAGCTGATGATGCAGAGGCACAAGAACTTGAGCGGATGCTGTTGACAACATCACTCTGCTGTGGTTCTAATCTTCATGTCGATCAAGAAGCCTCCTTCTCTCATGACTGATGCACCATAAACCCCTAGTCATTCAAAAGTCAATGCCTGTGCTGTGATTGTCAATCCCTGCATATGTAATTTCAGTTGAGATGTACTATCAGCAATGTAAACACTCTGAACTGACAGACTGTCTCGATAAGAACTGTTAAAACATAAGCTTCATTGTGAAAATAATGCATAAGGACAGCCAAAATCAATGACATAATGATGTTTGCGTGATGAAGAGGGGCTCCTCACGGCCCGCTGTTCTCACCTTATTCTCTGCTAATTGACAGACTCTCAGCTGTCGCTTCAGTTGATTCTAAGGGGATTTTTTCCAGATCAGTCTGTTGTAAAAAGCAAGAGCTTTTGGCCAGTTTATTTTCTGAGAGGAAAGATTAAATAGCACTCAGTTCTGTAAAGAAGGGGAACTCAGTTGTGCAGAGAGTGAAAAATTCCAGAGGTTGAACTGTGATGGAGAGGTCAGAACCGTCATGTTAGAGCAGCAAAAGGCTGATGACATCCTGGTTCAGGCTATGCACTGAAGTGCAGTAACAACAGCAAAATATCTGCTTGACGCGGAGAACAGGCAGTGGCAGTGGTGGCCTAATGGTTAGAGAGGCGAGTTTGTAATTTTAAGGTCACTGGTTCAAATCCCTGACCAATAGGATTTATGTGGGTGGTGAAAGTGAAGGGAACTGCTTGCCCCAACTATATTCCACTTCTGAGGGCCCCTAACCCCAGTCGCTCCAGTGGAGCTGCCCAGTGGCTGCAGAGAAGCCTGTCGCTGTACGGGGCAGCTTCCAGGTGTGAATGTTTAACTGTGTGAGTGTGATCAGGGTGTCCTGAAAAAGAGAGTTCCCTCTCAGTGGAACCCTCCATGAATAAATAAAGGTTTAAAAAAACAGCCCAACAAGACTCTTGCTCATGCAGAATTATTATTTGCACGACCACAAGAGGACATTCATCAGAAAAACAAAAACATAGATGGTGCTTTTGGCTTATTGGTACAAAGAAACTCACTGTGGGAAGTTTGCAAACCTTTCAGAAGTCAGATTAATTCTACTAAACCGGAAAAAGGCACAAATTCCGTTTACGCTGTATTGATATGCTATGAAGATGTCATGCAGAACTAAAAAAAGGAACTAAAAAAACCCCAAAACATTTCTCTTGATTTCTCTCTTTTTACAAATTTCTAAAGAATTTGCAAAGATGCATATACTCATGACTGTTGCAGTGATTAGGTTGTTTGTTACGTGAACAATCACCATGTAATGCATCTTTGTACCATACTTTCCCATAGACTGTACACTTGTGCTGCATGTTCTGTTGTTCTCATCTGAAAATCCTGCACTGCATTTATTTTAAGTCATTTGTAGGCAGAGGGGGGTCCTGTGCGAACTTGACATGCAAGGCCCCGCTCATTTATTGTTTTAGTTTTCCACTGACATGCACAAAGCTATTCTAGTGCTTCTGCTCAGGTAATCTTGGTTCTTTAGAGCTTCACATGCACATGTCTCAGCCATAACTTTCTGCCGTCTTTCCATGGAAGATACAAAAAATACAATGACAAAAAATACAATGACACTAGTGGATTTTCGTCATCAAAATCAGCTCAGCTGTCACTTTGTTTTGGCATACATTTTGAACATGTAGGCTAGAATATACAGCCTTGCAGAGATTTTTGAAAATTTAAAGAAACTTTTTCCTTTTCTCAGCTCCCAACTTGTGTTTACAGCATCAGTTGTGCTCTCTTGCAGCAGCTATAAAAGTGAAGGAATAAAGAGTACTGTCTGCAATGATGCCTCCCACAAAAGTTAACGACAAATGGTTGATGGGGGGGCGTGGCTAAAGTGTAGGGGCAGGGCAAGACATGACAAATGAAAGTGTGTGTGCGTGTTTCTACCAAGTTTGCTCATGTTATATGAAATCTGTTTAGAAGTTATTAGCCTTTTTGTTACAGGCCACTCCCACTGCCACGCCCCCTTTTTGCAAGTTGGCCCGAACAGTTAATCAGCTGTCCTTTGACTCATGACCAACCACTGCACTGAATCTTGTGCAAGTCTATGAATCCATTTGGAGGTTATGCACCTTCTTGCAATTGGCCACTTTACTTGCCACGCCCCCTTTTGACCACTCAGCATAAACACAAACACACACTTTCACACACACACACACACACACTCTCACACACACACACACACACACACACACACACACACACACACACACACACACACACACTTGACCTCCATGCCAAATTTCAGCCTCCTAAAAACTGCGGCCACCAAAGAGTGGGGAATATTTGTGGACCAACTAACTGACCTGTGGAGCTGCTGGTGGCAGGTGCATGGCCCTGTGCTGCTGCACACCTGGCACAATGCCTTGTGACGACTATGTAAACATCAATAAACTACTTTAAAAGGAAATAAGAGATAAGCATTGAAAGCTTTCCATATTTACAATAATACTGCTCTTCAAAGGCGTGATGAAGATCTCATACAGTAGTGTGCAGTCAGTTGACAGCAAAAAAGTGATGCATCGTTGCCTTTTAGTTCTGTATTCAAACTGCTTTAATACAAGCAAACCAAGTGGAACAAACAAAGAGCAGAATGTACGGGGAAGTCAGTCATTGGACAGTTTTGTTGATGTCATGCACAACACGTGGGAATCATATTCATGTGATTAACAGAAAGATG
Organism: Naso vlamingii; assembly: GCA_029822935.1. NCBI lineage: Eukaryota > Metazoa > Chordata > Actinopteri > Acanthuriformes > Acanthuridae > Naso > Naso vlamingii. The sequence goes on along the minus strand of JAPQLA010198821.1, from coordinate 17,370 downwards.
TGCAGCACTTTACTTTGAACCTTTTGTGCTAATTTCTCTTTTCTGCTCATAAAGCAATAACTGCTCACGAGTGTTGTTAGTAGAGACTCGAACTTGGCGGAAACAATATGAGAACAAAGTATCTCATGCTGTCACATTAGGAGACAACAGTTTGCCACCAGTTAACAGTTCATCTCCTGTGGTATTAAATAACAAAGAGTGCCTACGTGGAGAATTGGCAGAGCTGATAGAGAGACAGCACGATGAATGAGAGCAGGTATTGTCACCTCCGGAGGGATCAACAGGAAGCCTTGGCATCCACAAAACCTACACTGCACCCACGCCATTACGCTTGCATTGCAACTAGGCGGTAATTCATCCAATAATGAACCAAATGCTACCGGAGGATTTCAACGTTGCCTCTCAACAACGAGGCATCAAGGCCTCAGTTCAAAAGACTATAGGGTTGCAACTCCCACTTCAGCAGCGATCAAAGATACACACACCTTCTCTCGTAGGAAACAACAATGAGGAAACAAGCTCTAAAGCGAGACTGAATTACTGCTTCAAGCCCACACTGCTCCAAATAGAAGGCTTAAGTAACACTTTGAAGTTTGATCACCGTAAGAACTCCATAAAGCTTCACAGGCTTTTAGAGATGCAAAACAGTTTCCTGCCCAAACATAAGCGATGTTCAAATTGCAGTGATATGTGGGGGTTAAATAGGAATTTATCATGAAGGAGGGCCAATTCAACCCTGAATAATATGTCTTCACTTTGTAGAATTGGCTCGGTGCAAGCAACAGCAATAAGGAGCAGTGCTGACAAAGCGGGAAATCATCAAACAAACACATTAATGGATATGTTTACATTTAGTTTACATTTATACACAGAAGCTTTTGTCCAAGGCGTTGCACAAATGAGGCAGAATACGAGCTGGATGCTGCGAGCTGCACCTTAATTAGCGGTGCCAGGCGATAACTGTGGTCCTTGTTGGTGTTTTTCAAGGAAACAAATTGGATGAGTCAACTGAGGCTCGCACATAGCAGGGGAACAGAGAGTTGCAGCTGCCGTCTCTCTCATATGGAAATGTATCGCTTTAGTGCAGCTCGGTCGTGTGATGATACAGGCTCCTGTTGTCTGTTTGCTGCTGTCCAGAAAACTCCAACATGCGTTCAAATGTTAATGGAGTTTACAGAGTTATCTTCCACCTTCAGAATGGTGGAGCTCTGTGATGCATGCTGGTGGAGACAAATGTCAAGCTGCTCGTCTCAGGCGTCACACAGTGGAAATGAACACACACAGCTTGGTTTGTGTTGCTGAGGAGCAACTGACATGAGGTGATGCAACTGTTGCACAAACATTTAAAATGAAACTTTTAAAATGTGTGAGATAAAGATGAGCTGAAGAAATAGTTCTAAGATTTCTCTGGACCCAAAACAGTTTTTCTGAGACTAGGGCTCGGCGATAATGGGAAAAATATCATATCCCAAATTTTTTTAATCGCAGAACCATGATCTCGATTTTATCACAATTCTTTAGTTTTTCATATTGGTTAAGATTATTTTACAAGTAACAACAAATTCGGGGCCACAGTTTTGCTTAAAAACATACGGTCGGCTTATATTTGGTTCCTGGTTCCTTAAAATGATTTAATTTTGTTTTATGAATTATTAAATTCTTAATTTACATGTAGAGTGAATATGTTTTGTTAAATGACTGCAGGCTCTACAAAAATAAAAAAATGAAAATAAAATATTGAACTCTTCAGGTGAATTTGCATGATGCTGTGTCGCGACAGCCAGTCAGTGTTGACATTCTCCTGATGTCACTGACGTCCTGAAGGCACGAATGTCTCGATGTCTGGACGTTGAATCAAACATGGCAGCCAAAACAGTGCTGTGTGTGAACACTCAGAGCTCCTTCGACACGACTTCAAACGCAGTGGGATGATATTTTGAACACGGACATGATGTCGTTAAGTTTTCCAACATTTCTAGGACTTCTACAGAGCAGAGATGATTGTGCTGGCTGTAGTAAATGACAAGAAAGGCAAGCCCACCAGCAGATGATTTTATTAACCCGGACAAGATGTCATTACATTTTCCAGCCTGTCTAGGACCTCCACAACTGATATAGTGCAGCAAAAATGTTTATGCCATGAAAATGCCAAGTCCCTCCTCCTCCAAACTGGCTAACATAAGCTGGCTCAGCTCCGACTTGTTCATGATGCTTTCATTTTGTTTTACAAGACTACATCCTGAAAGGAGAGGGGAGAAGGTGTCACATGTCTGCTGTGTTTAGTTTATGTGTGTTTACTTAATGGAGGCATAGAATGGAACAGGGTAGCTAATAGTGTGATTTCATTGTGTGCTTGAGCCTAAGACTGCAACAGAATGATCTCTACATATTGGTGCATCGTGGACACATTGTAATCGTTTACACTCTAATATCATCATATCGCACACTCTTACCTGAGGCTAGAAAAAAGAAGCGCAAAAGCTAACTTCTGGCACTGAGCCAAGTATAAGGTAAAATGCTTTTATTCTTTAGGGCATCATAAAAGTAAAAAGTCATAAAAGCACAGACATCAATCAAATAACAACAATAAAAAGTATAGAAAAAAGTTTATAATGCACAAAGTTCATAATAGACCTACATAATCATGGATAAATGTAAGAAAAATAAATTCATATTATCTGAGACTGTTTGAACAAGATGAATGTCAGAGTCGGTTGTTTTTGGCACGTGCAAAGACACGACGTGTTTACGATCAAGTGAAAAAGCCGTCCACCAGCTGCACTCATATGTCGGAGCAAAGGAGGAGATCAGGTGACCTTATTGTCTAAACATCAGACTTTTACAGCCATTACAGCCTCAGCCATGTGGTTATTATTGTAACCATGACATACTTATTTTAACCCGGCCTTGGACCATGATCTCTCCTTTAAACTAACACATTTATTTTTCTTCCACAACCCAACCAAAACAAGTGTGTGAAAGCACAGACGTTTGGAGTTTGTCTCATGTTAGAGTCAGAAAATCTGCTGACATGCAGCTACAATAAGAGAAGAAACTGACAAACCGCAGGGCTGAGTGAGCTTTTAAAGTCAACATCAGTAGTTAAACTGAGCTGATGTTCTGCTTTATAAGACTGTTATCCGATTTTTGTCAAATTTAGACATCTTTCCTGATCGTAACACTCAATTGGTAGAATTCACATTTTCGACATGTATGTGTCACAGGACACACTGACACTCGGGGTTTTAGCAAGATCACTGTTAGGGCCCGACTAATATATTGGTTTGCTGATACTATCTGTAGATATTTGCCTGACAAAAATGTATTGGTACTGGTGTGTATGTTCTCCGATATGTGCTGATATTTAAACTATTTTTTAAGAAAAAAATGCTTGGACTGTTGATTTAAAATGATGTAATTGTAATTTGGTAGTTTGTTCAGCAGAGGGCAGTCTATTATTTAATTACTACGTGTTTCTTGTTTAGTGCACTAAAGTTTGGAATAAAATTTGTTAAGATGAAAGATATCCTACCTCCAGTATATATCTTTGTCCCCAGTATTGATAGCCAAATTCAGCTGATACTGTACATTAATAATTTTGGATGTTGTAACAAATATCAGAAATTTTTTGCGCTCTAATATCCATGTATAGGCCCCAAAAATCTCATATTGGTCAGGCCCTAATCACTGCCTGATTTTTCTATTGAGTTCTTAATGGCTGCTTACTAACATCTGGCCAGGTAAAGGATTAATAATTTCTGTTTTCCTGAGTATCTCAGGCTCATTTATTAATTTACCTGTTCTTTATGTAATCACTGGCAAAAATATCCAAGCAGTAAATTAAATAGGTGCAATTCTTACTTATTCCACATGAGATAAAGTAGCCTAAAGCTGAAGAGACAAAAGTCTCCGTCTGAAATAATCAATTAAAAATAATCTGTAGCTGTCTGTATAAAATGAGAATAAATAAAACTGTATCCTTTTTTCATGTCATTTTGCAGAGAGAAACAACTATGAAATGTAGTCAGTAAACCTTTGAAGTGTCCCATACATATTTGTGAGGGTTTCTAAAGGGAGGATGTCTCATTTTGGAAAGCTGTTAGTCGTCTTTTTATTTAGGCCACAGAAAGCAGCGAGGCGTAACATTACACATTATGATGGAGCACAGTGCTGCAATTTCTCATGTGCAGTTGCTTACAATGCCGTGAGCATGAACATTAACACAATGAGATGAACCGCTCGCTCCCATTATACACACCCGCACACAACAGAGCTCAATATAATAGAGGCACTAAAAATATTAACAGTTCTCTTTGGCGTCAGTGTCTTCCAGTTCTCATAATCTGCTTTAAATTCAGGCATATTCTACTGATGGACTCTTTGTGCTGTAATCAATAGATAAAAGCGTCAGCTAAATAACACTAAGTGGGATTGAAAGAGCTTTTTGTCCTAAACTCTGCTTTTCACAATTAAAAGATAAGCCTGGTGTTACTCTTTAGTTTTCTTTTTGTAGCAAATCCCATAAAAAGACCGAACCTAACGATGTGTAATCTACTGATGCTGTATCATCTTTAAATGCAGCACGCTGACATTTAGTCTCAGCAGCAAACACAATGCATGTGGTCAAGCTCTTGTTTATGGTGTCTCATCTTTTTTCTGATTTGTTTAGAGTGAGAGCTGACAGTATCTGACTGCAGGCTGTGTCCGTGTATATGCTGGCTGATAGGTGGTGGAATTTTAGGGTTTGATGTCAGCTTGAAACAGTGTTTGTGCATTAGAGAGCACTTCCAAGTTTACTTTTACAGTGTGAAATGTTCCACTCAGTAAATCCAGATATCAACCATTCATCCATTCAGAGGTTGTTTGTTGATGTAATCTATCAACCATCAGATAGGAAAGCATTCTGGAATAGCAGAATTCAGCTGAAGCAGTACGTTGGTTGCCGGTTGGTGGATTTATATGGAGCCTAATGGACAAACTAGAATCGTTCTAAAAGGCCAAACCGAACGCAAATACCTCAGCGAGAAAAAAAAATTTTCAAAGGGTTGCAGAGAGTGGTAGCTTAGATGCCAACTGACAAAGGATTTTCTGGGCTGATGCCATTTCCAATATGAATTTTGATCGAGCACTTGATACTCCGCTATGTGTAGTCTGATGTGATCAGGGCTCGATGCTCACGTGTGTTGTTGTTGCTATGAGCGACAGCAACAGCCCCTTCAATCTTGTCTCTGTGTCTTATCTACTATCAGTCACAAGTGTCATATTAAAACAGTGTGAGAGGGAAGACAGCGGGAGTCGGACTTCACTATAACAGTGTCACAGTATAATACAGACTACAAGGTGGTGTCGGAAAACGAAGTTACGGAGTTGTGCAAGTGAGGTACAGTGTGCTAACAGAGCTAACCTGGAAACAGTTCAAGGTGCCGTCACCGCTAAGACTCACTGGTAACCTTATAATGGTGTCCCAGCATAATACAGACTATGACAAATGCTTACTCCTTCACTTTAGCTTTCTTGTCTCAATGCTATTCGGCATCGCCTGGTGTCTTACGCAATCATGGCGGAAGCAGAGGAAAGCACAACTGCTGTGAAGAAGAAAGTCATTCGGTCACAGGACAGTATGTGGTCCAAGACGGAGTACGATAAAGCTCTCCACAAAAACAAAAGTGACACTCGGTGCAGCGTTTACTCAGTGGATGGAGCTGAAAAACAAACTAAAGTTCAGCGTTTTTTCTCATCAACAGGTAAGAGATATTTGCTTTTTTTGGGTTGCTTGTTCGTTTTTTGCTTGTCTGTTTGCTTTGCTTTTTTTGTTGCTAACCCTGAAACGAGTTATTTTGTGAAACTTAACATGCAATGTTTTTGTTGCATCAATGTAAGTTACAGCTTATGCTCATGTTCTGTTTGCTTCAGTATCCCGTGCGCCTGTGTTGTTGTACGTAGTACGCACGCGGTGCTGGTGTGCTAGTGTTTCTGGGAAATGTGGTCATGTGTCACTACTTTGCAGAAGTTGCCCTATGCTGCTTTAATGCATTATCATCGCGTTGACTTTGACAGCACTGATATATATTCATATACATATGCTGGACAAACTACATAATGACACCATTTTAAATCACAAGTCCTCCAAAACCAGTTTTCATATCAGAGTGTATCAGAAAACACCTACACCAGTACCCATATCTGCAATAGGCCGATATCAGCTGATAATATCGGCTGATATGTATCGGTCAGGCCTTAGTATAAATCTTTTCATAAACTGATGGAGAAAAAAATTGTACCACATAAAGAAAGAAATGGATTTGTTTCTGGATTCTGTCTGGGCATGTGCTCTGCTTGACGTTACTATCAGGTTGTTGCTTGATTAAGAGCATCATAATAATGGAAACCACTGCGCTAAAAAGACGGTGGACCTCCATCTCAATCACAGGCCAATCGTGTGATTCACATATCATTATGCACATGTCAGACAGTGCTTTACATCAAATACATTGGTGCATGTGACTGTATTAGATCTCATCACATGTAAACGGTTGACCTCAAACCTTCAGTTGAAAGGACTTGAATGAGACTGACAAAAAGTGTGCACATAAACACAGCTAAAGAGAGCGAGGATTCACTCAGTGACTGTGAAACCCTGCAGCAGATGGTGGAGTCGGGGTGGAGTGCTGTCTCAAGAGTCCTGAGGTCATCGGTCATGTCTGCGAATCCTGACTGAGTCGTTTTTTTGTGACTTAGATTTGGGCCGGCTTGTTACCCAAAAGACCAGCTGGAGAGATGAATGAGCAGTCGTCCCTCTCTCTGCGGCTGCTGGCTGGCTCTGCTCTGCTCTGCACGGTGCCCTCGAGCAAGGCACTGAACCTTGAACAGGCCGGGTCTAAACTGCTCAACAAGGAGAGATAATTTTTGAGATTGCAGATGCTGAGGTTGATACAAGACCTTTATTTCCACAGCACATATTAACATTAAGTTACCGTGTCAGACACAATTTATAAAGTGAACCAGAATGTGAGCTGGTTGGAAGAAGTGGAGCTTCATGGTGCTCTCAGTCACGCCTGCAGTGTGATTATTACGATAAAAGAAATCAGGAAACCACATTTTCCACCGTCTGTGTAATCTGATAAACTGTGTGAGCTCTGTCTTCTAACAGGCTTTGCTGCCCACAAACACAGCTTGGATAAACACTCCCTTTATATGAAGTCTGTAGGGATCTGTTTCACGACCACAGTTGCATGTTTGAGGCACTTGAGGCGATTTGCTGAGGCTGTTATCCAGAATATAAGAACGTTTCATCTCACTGGCAAACACCATGTCAGAGATTTATGGGTTTTTTTTTGTTAAATAAATGTACTTTTTCAAAAGGTCTGTTTGTTGTTCCAATCTACTGATACAACAGTGCATAATGACGTTTAAGACTATGATGATTTGCCATCCATGTAAAGCAAGTTTGAAACTTTGTAAACAGAATCAATTTAAAATGCTTTTGCTACAAAAGACATTCAAGTCATGCATGTTCTTTCTTTTTGCATGAAATGTTTCTAAAATGCACAAAGCTGTTGTTATGAGCATGCATTATTTCTGTGGCTGGATTCACATTGAAGTTTGTTGAAAGCCCTGTGCAGCTCACACAGAAGCTGCAGGGATATCGGTCAAAGGGACGGCAAAGGGTCCTGACCAGGCTTCCATATGTGACAAGTCGGGTGTGAGAATCTGTTATTCTGCAGCCAAACATGCCATCCATCCTTCCTTTAGCTATATCCGCCCGACGTTAGAAGGTCGTGGGGACTGGAGCTGATGGTAGCTAACGTGCGCACAATCTGGCCAGTCAGTTAGTCGGTAAACACATAGGACCTGATTTACTAAAGGTTTGTGTGTGTAAATGTAACCGGTGTGGATCTGCGTTGTGTTGGGTGTGAAAGGGAAGACGTCATGACACAGGAATCTCTTTTTATGGCCAACTACAATTTCATTCTGAATGGACCTGGGGGAAACAGCTCCTCTGCATCAATATATATGCCCTCTCCAGCTCCTCCCCCAGAGGAGGATTGTACAAAAGTGGAGGGGGCAACAGGGACTTCTAGTGAAGACCACCGAAGAAGAGCTGAAGGAGGAGAAGCTCTGAACCTCAATACACACATTCAGCGGTTCTCAGTCACCGGTTAACATCTAATAATAACACTAATATATTTTGTGTAATTATGATAAAAGAACGTATATGACCCTTTTACATAAAAACATGTGCAAACTTGATATCACCTGCAAACAAATATGCAAACTGACCTACAGAGGATGCACACTGGTGATTGTGTCTTTCAAATGATCTGAGCAGCACACACTGTCCACTGAGCGCCTTTGCCTGAATGAATCTGCAACATGGGGCGTTTTTACAGAGTGCGCAAAATACAAGGAGGAGAAAATTCAAATACATTAATTTAGTACAAGCATTGCGATTTATCAAGCCTGAAAGTGATTTCAGTGACTGCAGTTTGCGTCTGTATTTAATAAGTTTGAAAGGAAGTTGTGTTAATCTGCCCAGCGTTGTGCACAGACGACTGCTGTTATTGAGAAGAGGAGGATGCGATGAGAAAGAATGCGTAGAGAACGCAGTTTTTACCACTCCTGTCAACATTTTTGGCACGACAGAAAAAAGATGAATACATATCGCCTAACCAGTGATGCATTTTTTGGAAAGCTTTTGGATGAGTTTAGGGCTGATCTGGAGCCTCGTATGAGATGCTCCAGGCCGCGAGTCTCTAAGGTAATTTTTATTTATTTATTTAATCCTTTAGTTAAACAGGTAGTCTCATTAAGATTGAGATCTCTTTTTCAAGAGACACCAAATGTGAATGTAATTTCATATGTTTTTGTGGCTCATTCCATTTGTGTGCAGCATAATATTTGAACTCACTCTTTCCAAATTCAGTATGAACAGGAGGTACAGCTAATGCTGTCCTAAAAATGTCCTGTGACCTGACACTGTAAGTGTTGTGTTTAAATGTGAGCAGAGGTCATCTGTTTTTTCTGTTCAGTAAAGCCTTTTAAATGCTTTGTAAAATCTTTCCCCTCAAAATGAATAAAATCATGACTTAGCAAAACAAAAATGTGATAAAATACAATTTATTTTATCTCACATATATTTGTTATCTTAATTCATCATAATGAAATTTTCAGTTATTTTTTCATTTTGAAAACGGCTTTTAATTGTTTTTGCACATGAACTCTTGTAGCCAAATGAAACACTACATACACAACCACTGTAGCCTTAAGAAAATTAAATGTGTATTTGTCCTCCTGTCACTCTTTCCTTTTTCACAGTTGGCACTCCTCTCCTTCCTCTCCATTTCATTTTAGCTGGTGCTGCTCATTCGCTGAACTCCTCTTGGCAGAAACCCCCAAAACATGCAAAACCCACATTTAAATCCCGCCCCCCCCACCGTGTTTGCACCTGCTGCCAGTCATGCAATTGTTCCACGCAGATCTCTTGCAACACGTAAATCAGTAAAACGTGCAATTTGCCCACGCAATTTAGTACTTTGTGTTTGGGATCTTGGTCAGTCAGACCCTTAGAGACAGACAAAAATTCACATTCACATTGATGACTGCGAGTATTTTAGAATCACCAATTAACCTCGACTATACTGGAGGAAACCAGAGAAACCAGACTGACATGTGGAGAATGTGCAGACAGCAGAGCTCATGAGAGCGCTCATACCTACAACCCATGACCAAACCCGCTCATGTTGGTTCAATAAAGAAGTCAGTCACTTATTTCCACTCGGCTATGAGCAGCTGCAACCTGATTTCATGCTGCACACGCAGTGAGTACTTTTCCAAACAACAGCAGGACACAGTAAATTTGGTTACCTCGCCGAGGAGCTGAAGGTGTGCAGCCTGTCGCCCGGAGCTCTTCATCAGCCTGCTGCTGCTGCTGCTTCTTCTTCTGTTCCTCCTGTCAGCTTTTAAAACTGCACATCTGACAAAAATGCAGGAAACAGCCGTGTTTTGTTTTAGACGTGTATGCATTGTTTCCTGTGAATTCATCAAGCTTTTGAAGACAGTTTAAGTCCTAAAAGAAAGTAATCAGGGAATGTAAACGCATCAAGAGGTTATTACTGAAGCAAATACTGATCATAAATAATGATTTAATTAAACAAAATGATTTTAATTAAAAGGTGAGCTCAGCTACTCTGCAAATTAAGCTCTTTTTAGCAGCTTGTGTTTGTGGTCTCTTTGAATCTTTCAGTCCCCAAAGTTAAAGACCATGTGTCATAGTTGCTTTCCTGACTGTCAATGCATGTAAACCTCATGCTCTCTTACCTTCATAGGAATAATAACGAAATAAAGGCATATTTATTAGAATTGGGCCATCAGACGAATATTGGAGCGAATATTTTGGTCTATTTTTGACATTAATGGTGCGCCTGCTTGAAAAGTTAACTTAATAAATAATTAACCTGTAAGTGCCAGAAATAGGAGCAGGCAGAGTCTGTGGTTTTCTTTCCTTAGAAAGGAGTTGAGGAGGAGCAGAACTGACCAGTGCAAAGAAAATGCTGACAGACCGCCTGTGGCGTACAGCTCTGAGTAAGTTGATGAGTAATGCAGCTCTGCCACTCGCAGTTGATAAGAGTTGATTACTAATAATATGTGATGATTTTATGCAAATATTTATGCAGACGTCCATAAATCATTAAAACAATGCAACACAGAGCATTTCCATCCAAAATTTTTAGCCACAAATCAGCTTCATCACGAACACGAGTACTAACATATTGGTAATCGCTGTTGACGGGCTGACGGTGGCCAGTTAAAAAAATGTTTACATACAACCCTAACACTTATGCTCTCCCCTTCCTCTTGCACTTTCTTTAATGATAATCCCTGCTATGTTGTCAAACTAGTTAAGGCTCTCCATTAATCCTAACTCAGAGGCCAGCCAGTTGGTAATCTAGAGCCTCTCCATTTTCTCTGTCCGTTTGCTTGCATCCTTTTCAACTCAAATGCAGAAAATCTCTTCTCCCTCTTACTCTCCTTCAGGTAAAGTTTTAATGGCTTTAAATAAATTATATCAAACAAATACCTGACTTAGTTTGAACTGACTTTGCCCTTAGCTCCACAGGCTCAAAAGGGGCGATGTTAGTGCATGACAGGATAATTAACCTTGTGCACAACAGCTTGCTGCTCTGAGAACACTTTTACTGTGCAAAGACACAATTTGGTCCTCCTCAGGCATAAATGATTACAGTGACCCATGACCCCTATCTAGGTTTGTCACATCACGTGACCAGGAGGGTGATGCAACAGGAAAAATATAAACAGGACAGGTTCTGTGTACACCAATCCAGCTACACATTTTTGTAAAAAGATCCCATGTATCAGTTTACAAGATGATAACAAGATGCAAAGATAGAGTTTAAAACCAGCAGTGACTAAGTAAGGCACGTCTGTCTTTGCACAGTAAACGTGTTTTCGGAGCAGCAAGCTGTTGTGTTGACTTTCTTTTGGATAAATTAGAGCCACAAAACAACGATGACCTGTTGTGTAGCATCAGACGGACCCTGTTCTCTTAGCCTGACAATTACCCATTTTTGTACAAATGGTGTCTTGCTTTTTTCTATGAAACACTTATAACAGTGCTGCTTTTACTGCTATTTTTGCCCAGTGTAGGAAAATAGTAATTAGTATTACCTGTAAATTTGTCTTGGTAAGATAACTCTCATTTAGTGCAATCTTACAGAAACAGAAAACAAAGAGAATGAAGCTCTTATGAAATCATCACCCGAAGCTCTGAAGTATAAATCTAATCCGTCTGAGTTGAGACATGATGGCTTATAGATTCAGTGTTAAATGTTTTCTCTTTTGAGGAGCCGCGTGACTCCGCAGGCTGAAATCTGACTCATGTCATTGCTGTCACCGGTCTTTCGCTCCCATACTCCCTGACATCGTCATCGCTGACTGAAACATTTTGCTTCACTCTGTGGTGCACAAGGATGAGGCTGAGATACAGAGAGGAGGTCAAGCATGAAACTCGATAAGGGAAATGTCTTAAGATGCAACCAGCAGCCATGACAGCTCAGGACCGACAAATATAGACACATTGCATCAGTCAGATAATAAACATAAACCAAAAATCATTGAATATGGCTTCTAAATAGCTTAAAGGAAGTGTAATATATTTAAAAACACAATATATGCTTACTCTAAATTTGATGGCAGCTACATGTTAAAAAAATAAGTTGGGAAAGAGGCAACAGAACACTGGGAAAGTTGAAACCTGACACATCAGATGGGTTGCTTCACAAAACCATCTGGGGGGACTTCCATGGAAACTGTTTGGAAAAGTGCATTAACTTTGGAAAAGCACTCAGCAGAAAGTAAATCAAACTCTTACTGAAGCCAGTTGGAGTAAGAGTGAAAACATCTTTTCCTGGAAAAGCCTGCAGGGTGGTTCTTTGCTCTTTGTTCAATGAATGAATAGACTTAAGTCCTGATGGGTCTGATGCCACAGCATCATCTATGCTGAACTCTGGGAGCCACCATTGCTGTTTTTAAATGATGGCATTTTTTCGTGGTGGTCTTCACAAATACAACAACCCCTGTAGCTGCAAGTTGTTGCACACAGGTCCAATTGGTCCAAACCACTGTGGTTCAGACACAAGCTCATAGCTTGAAGCTGTGCAAGATGGATGTGTGAATTCACATCATCTCAAATTGTGATTTGAAGTGGAATTAACGCTGGACTCACACTAGAGAATTTTTAAAATTCTAACCGATTTTAAAATCTGGTTACATCAGGCACATGAGAATTTTTTTCAGTTAATCTTCTCTCTGATCTGAATGCACACACTACAAGATTTGAAGGTAATAGCTAAAGGATATTGTTGAGATAATCACGCTCAGTGGAGCAGTGCAGCACCTGAAGTGATCCCATCTCATGTGATCACATGCTTGAATCACATGTAAACAACAGAGCCAGTAAAACTGAGCTGGTGATGTTTTGCAGAAAAAAGCAGAGAAAAAAATGCATGTGCTTGTACAACAGGTTGAATCTCTGTTGTTGCCAAGTCAAAGGTCTTCATATTCACTTCCTTTCTTCCTTATCTCTTTTGGCTTTTGTGGTCGCACATCCTTCCAGCTGAATTCTAGTGACGTAGCCAAATCGAGATTCTAAAACCTAGGTGACCTCGATTTGTCTCTGAGCAGACTGGGAAGTATTTTTCTTTAAAGGAGAACTGTTAACCTTTACCGTCTTATCTGACCTATAAATGTTGTTACAGTGTCAGATACTTGTGTTAAATGATGCCAAAGTGTCACATAATGAGGTTCATGCATTTCGAAGAGAGCCCTGCAGGCTGTTTCAGTCGGCTCTGCTCACAGTGTTTTACATTGTTTTTTAACAGTGGTTTTCCAGTGATGTTAATATGTGCTGGACTTCCTTACATGGGCATGCCAGCTCCATGCACACAGCACTGTGCCTGACACCCCCTCGCTCTGCTCTCTGCTTCATGGATTACTGTCAGCACTTGGCTGTTTTTGAATGAAGGATCATTAACATAAAAATTTCCTAAAGAGGCGAGCACCAGACAAAAGTTGAGTGTTCCCCTTTCTTGTGGATTTATTCCATGTGGATTTATTTACTTCAATGCAAGCACCTGAGCTAGATAAACGGCTAAACTGCTGCTAAAGGACGGCATGTTGCTTTGTCATGTTAAAGAATGAGAAGCGTGAGCTGTAAGTAACATTTTATCAGGGTCCTAGCTGTGTTTGTTTTGTGTCAGTATAGGGGTTGTGAGTACAGCTGAGTGTGGAGGTGCACATGAGGGGAAGAGGGAGGAGTAACAGACACAGACCATTCAGAGAGGATACAGAAATTTAAAGAAAGAGAGAGGGCGCGAGTCAGAGTTTTTTGAAGATCTACAGACTTTATTGTAAGGTCAGTTGCGTCTATCTGCTCTATAAGAGTTCAAAATCAAAATCAAAGACCCGAAAATGAGTGTTAGACGTCCTCTTTACACCCCCCACACTACAGGTTCATCTGGACAAATAATCTGTTCCAACCAGACACAAAGTGAAATGGGCCTGTGTTTGTCGGCAGGGGCGTGTTGGACTTAAAATCGGCCTGATTATCCTGCAGTGGGAGGCCAGCTTAAGCTTTTACAGAATAATAGCAGGTATAACTAACAATATTAACTGGTGCTTTGCATTACTTTCTGGAACAGAGTCATCTTGAACGTTATGCCACTGCTGCATTTTCCTGCTATGACACTTACAAAGCTGTATCCCCAACTCCATACTACATACTAATTGTACACACTGTGTACTTTAAGCTGCTGTGTAAAGTAAATTGTTTTTGTAGTCCATATACAAGAAATCAATGGTTTTATACTTACAGGAAATTTGACATGTGCTGCACATTTGAATCAACAAGACAAATGACTTGAAGTTTAAAATTGGGAAGTCGGGATCCAACTTTTCAAACAGTGGAATGCAGCAGGTGTCTGGTGAGCGTCCGCTGCAGCATGCTGGACTTTATCACACTTAACTTGTTTTTGTTTCGACTGCAGATCTCTCATCTGAAGTGCATGCGCTAGATGTGACCGCGAAGGCTTGGCAAGCCTGAACCTGATTTCTCCTCAGTCAAACTTTGTTGTATCCAATAAAGCAAACAGTAGACTCAGGGCAGAGCAGTTATTTCCCAAAGCGCATTCGATAACAGCCAGAAGCCACCGGAGGGCATCACTGCAGAACGAGGCCATAGCAGGAGAACGCCTGAGGAAAGACGCTGATAAGACTGATTCATTAGCATTTCTGAAGCTCAGACATGAACCGAGGGGACACTCTCACATGCTCCTGCTATTATTTATTGTTTTTTTTGTCATTGTTGTGTTCCCTCCTTTGCTCGTCTCGCTTGTTTTTCCTCAAGCCTGGCACACGCTTAAGCAAGGTACACATTAATAATCAGGCCGATTTTTAGTTCTCCCCGTCCAACCAAAGTCAGCAAAGGCCGATTATCTGCTGGTTCTACAGATTATCATGCCAGATTTTCCTGTAATGTGAGGTGTGTGAAGAATGATTTTACCCTCTGTGATCTGCTCATAAGACTATCAGGGCTGCCCCGATTTGAAATCATAAATATTAAACATGTTCAGTATTTACCTTCGGAAAACCTGTTGTGTAGGAGGAACACGGAGGACAGCTGAGCACACGGTGTGGATTGTCACATGGAACGGAATGATAGCCAATTAGGAAGCAAGCTGACTGAAGACGGAAGTACAAGTGTAGCTACGGCAATGTTGATAATTGCGAAGCATAAAGTGACATGGACCTCATAAATGGAGGAGCAACTTGTTAACAACAACATGTGTTTATACAATGTGTCCTGTAAAACAGTTAAACTGACAAGAAGAGGAGTTGGAAAAAAATTGCTCCTGCAGTGAATGTACCTGGTAGCTAATCAGGCTAACTAACTATCACATAGTCCGCCATGTTTGTTTACTCTTTGAGTTTTGAGAGTCGGGACTCTGGTTGTTGGTGGACAGAATCTGTTAGTGTGTGGTGTGCTGTGTTGGTGATCTCATTGCAAACTGTTAAATCTGCCATTATTTGTCATCATGTGTGGGGTCTCTCTCATTTTCAAAATGGGTTAAGATTTTAAAATCTTTAAGTGTGTGCCAGGCTTTAAAGATTTTGCGTAGCGTGTAGTTAGGTATCGGTGTCCGATAATTGGGCTTTTGCTGACTTTGGTGGAAAGTAGAGGTGGGATACCCGACCGACGTCCAATGGGACCCGTGGGGCTTGGCTGGGTTGGGCTAGTGTTTTAGAAGTGACGGTCAGAACTGGTTCAGGTTCGGTGACCCACTTTCTGTGTGTTTTTTTCCTTTTTTATCCGTTCAGAGCTGCGGTTACTGATTTCCGATTCGTCTGACGGCACCTGGTTGGCTGGACTGCCAGAAATCGCACTTCTGCCGTGAGCTTGTCTGGGGCTGTGTGTGTGAGGAATCAAACGTTAAGGATGCTTATTTTCATATCAAAAACGACTCATTTTTTGAGTTTATGGCAGGCAAGGTAGTATTATCTGTTGCTGTATGTTGCTTATATAAGTCGGGCTGACGGTCGGGTCGGTCAGAGTTTTGGAAATGACGGTCGGTTGTCGGTCCGGTTCGGTCAGAACCATCATGGGTTCGGAAGGGTATCAGGCTGAGAATCTCAGCCCGATCCCACCTCTAGTAGGAAGGGGGAATTGCACCAAAAATTGGCCTGATTGGGACAGCAGTGTTTGTTGTGCTCTGTGTTTGTACCCCGTAGTGGTGGTAGAAAAAAATCAATAGTGTAATATTGTGATATCTTGCATGACAATATTGAATTGATTTTTAGACACCAAGCATCAATATTTTGTTACATATATGCTTTATAAATGTTGCATATGCAAACTCATCTTTTTGGATAATAGAATTATAAAAATCAATTGACTTTTCAGTCCACTAGATGGTGCTAAACGTCTGGTGAGGTAATGAAAAATGCAATTAAAAAAGATGAGTAGACAAACTTTCTCTTATTAGATGAAACAGATGATGTTGACGAAGTTTTACTTTCGGAAAATGATTTACAGTCAGAAAAAGTAAAAAAATCGCAATATATGCCTCTCATCACCTTGTCAGTTCAGTTTTTAGTTCAATCTTTTCAGTGTAGCCCCAGTTAGCTGCCCCTGAGCTGATAATTGTCCAAAGGAAACATGAAAGCCACGATTCACCACCAGCCAGTTCGTGTTTTTAACATCTTCTTTCCACTTAGTGACACGTCCACTGAGAAAACATCCCTGATTTTTTGGCAGCTCTATCTTGGGGGATGTGAAGTTAGCGAGACTGGTGATCAAAGGCTAACGTGTTCCTGGAGCCAAGAGTGTGTGATGCTAAAAACTTTATAAAACTGTTGGTTAAGAGCATAAATACAGGAAGATTTCATTTACATCCACACTATCAACCACTGAAACCTGACAAAAGTGGCTCTGCACCAAAAGTATTTATAGTGTTTTGGGATTAGTATGGTTAGAAAAGGTGAGCCAGCCAATTTCAGACTTATTAAGGCAGCCTTCTTGCATATTAGACAAATAGAATTGTAGATCAGACAAGTGACAGCCTAACATGGGCTGTATTGGAGGTCACCAGCATTCAGTTGGTTTAAGTTGTGTTTTTATACTTCAGGCAAAACTTTTCAGGCATGAAATACTATAATTGGCTGGAGCAGCCATCCAGGACTGTGATAAATATGTTGCTCCTGCATCAGGGTTATGTAGATGCTGCCCACACACACACACACACACACACACACACACACACACACACACACACACACACACACACACACACACACACA
>JAPQLA010198601.1:0-22492 GCA_029822935.1 Naso vlamingii | reverse complement strand
ACCAAAGGTACAGGCTTCTCCAGTCATTCCATAATACTGTTGTACTGTAACTCAGTCATTTGTTAGCGAAATAAAAA
The DNA here is from genome assembly GCA_029822935.1 of Naso vlamingii. Lineage (NCBI taxonomy): Eukaryota > Metazoa > Chordata > Actinopteri > Acanthuriformes > Acanthuridae > Naso > Naso vlamingii. The sequence continues at coordinate 22,415 of JAPQLA010198601.1, read as the reverse complement.
TACACAAATAGTTGACGCACATCTAGAAATGTTTTGTTTTTTTCTGTTGCATTCTTTTAGCTTTTGTCACGGTGACACTCAACCCACCGAGTCCCAAAGAAATGTTCAGTAACAACGAGGCAAAGTTGGAGTGCATTATTGCAGGGCAGGACCAGACCATTGTCAATGGAATCTCAATCAGTTGGAAAATTAATGGACAAAATGACACTGCAGGCATTACTGAATCAACAAAGCCTGAAGGAGGTCAGTACTTCAAAACCAGCACGATGACCAAAAGTCTCACTGACTGGCAAAGAGTCAACGAAGTGCGCTGTACTGCCACTAGTGACGATATGACTCCGATTATTCAAGATTTGACTGTCCACAAAGGAGGTATGTTACTGAGTGACGCAGAACGGTGGATTGGGTTTGAATATGTAGGTTTGGGATAGCAGTCATCTGACACACACAAACATGTCATAATTCATGTATCTCTTCCTTTCAGCTAAAAAGAAACCACAGGTAACAATCCATGTTCTCCCAAAGGATGTTATTGAGCATGGAAACTCAGATGTTACTCTGGTATGCCTGGTCTCCAGTACTGTGCTGCAGGATTACTACATAGCCTGGTCAGAACATTCAGGACAAAACTCCGGCCCCTATACAGATGGCATTAACTTCCCACCAAAGAAGGTCAAAAATGGCTACTTAGTTACAAGTGTTTACACCACCTCCAAATCCAAGTGGAAGACTCAAACGTTCAGGTGCAGTGTGTTGCAAGCTGGCAGCGACGAAAGAACAGTGGAAGATGCGTCTGAAGCCCTGCAAAACTCATGTGAATGTTAGTAGATTTAGCTTTAAATGTAGTATTTTGTGCTAATGTCTTGTTCTGTCTTTCACTGTACTCTCTGTGATGTCATCAGTCTTTGTGATTGTAAAAATAGGAGTCGTCATGCCTATTTAGTTTTGTTTGTCATAATTCAGTCTGTCTTTGTCACATCATCTAACCGCTTGTGATGTTTGCTAACTGTTTCAAATAAATGTTGCATGGAGACACTCGTGTTATATGTTCATGAATGACTTTAACTGATTTTAAACAAACTGAAAAGCAAGCCCAACCTCACAGTACTGCAATGTTTCACCGTTCAACTGGAGAAACACAACATGTGATACTAGAGCGAACAATGCTCGAGTTCAATTTATGAGCACTGATTAAAAGGGATAGAGCATCTCTGCGTTATCTGTATTCAAAAGCGTTCAGTAACACACACCTCATCTAACCACCTATACCTTCCTCTTCTTAGACGGTCCTCCAGATTCAAACCTGAAGTTTGATCTCAACTGCACATGTGATGAAGACGATGAGCTCGGCATTCTGTGGTCCGTCAGCTACTCCTTCATATTCCTCTTCATATCTTCTGTTGTGTATAACTTGATATTCAGCCTGGTCAAGGTAAACATGAAGGGTCTATCTGCATCACAGTTGAGAGACATTACATTACAGGATTAATATGTTTCCTAGGTATAATAACAGTTTAACTACCCAAACCTAACACATGAACAGAACAAGTTATAAAATGTAGTCCACACATGTAAACGATAAAAATATCACAGGACAATTTTTAATCAGACATCTTTGGATATTTTTTCTTTTTAATCTTCACTGGTAATGAAAAGACTCTAAAAACTGCATTTTTATAAGAAAGTTAGTTTAAACACTCCATGGCACATACATAAATACTGACAGTTTAATTATTAAATATCCATTACAGATGCCATCTTTAAGTAAAAAATCCATGCTCCATAAGGATAAACCTTTTTGCATCTTATTACAATATATTTTTATTATTATTATTATTACATTATATTATTATTATTATTATTATTATTATTATTATTATTATTATTTTAATTTGTTGTTGTTGTTTTCCAGATGAAGAGACAATAAGGGATGAAATGGACTTGTTGTACCGCAGAGACGATGACAGGACTTTTTTTCTTTTTCAATTGTTTTTATAAAAAACATTATTGCTAAATCAAATGGTTGTCACATATAATGCTAAGCAGGACACCTAAAATGGATTCCTTTGTAACCTGTAGAAAAAGCAAAAATAACCGCAAGCGTTTTAATCATTTTTATCAATAAATGTGAGAATTGTCACATTATGATTTCAGAACATCTTGTCTTTGAAATGTGTTTTGGTGTGTTTTAAAGTTTTATTGATTTTGATAATAAATCATACTGTAGCAGAAATAGATAAATTCCGTATGTAGTTTTTTTGTTTTGCAATTTCACTATAAATCTTTGTGTTTTATGTTTAATCTTCTTGTTCATTATGTCTGTTTCCATCATTATTTCAATAGATATGATATACTTACGATGTATACAGTCACATAAAATTAAGAATAATAAATAAATATAAATATAAGTGATGTGCTTTTCAAAAATCTAAAAATTGTTCGAGGATTTTGTTGTCTTTTCAGTAAAAACATAAAGACCTAAGAACACCCGAAATATCTGCATTGAGTCAACATACCATGAAATTATTGTTGTCAGCTACACTCTGAAGGTTTTGCAATTTCCTGTCCTTTCTAAACATATCATCTTGAGAGAGTCACTTCCCCCTCTTACTGCACTCCTGGGACCACACCTGCTGCAGTGAAACTTTGTAGAAACCGTCAGTGCTACAAATAAACTTCCAGGAAACAAGAGACTCATCTTTCACAGAATGTATTTGCATATCAGAATTTATCCAGGCGTGAAGTGGCTGATATGCATACAGCAGACCCACATCCTCATAGGCATGAGCAATTTCACACATGTGAAACACCATGATGAAGCAGGATAAAGTCATGAATAAAAATGAGATATCAAATATACAGAAATAACAAGCTCATTAAAAAATATAACATTATCACAGGACCTGTGCAGTACAGAAATACATATACAATGTATATTTTCTTGTATTTTTTGTTTTACTATATGTTATTCATGATTGATATAAAGACGAATATTTTCAAATCAGTGTAGGTCATGATATCTAGATGGCAGCACACAGCAGAAGTAGCTGAAGGACTCTGACATCCTGTGTGATGATTTTGGTCTCTGAACGCATCCCATTTGTTTTGGGAATGCCAACCAAGGTCACTGCTGTTGTGACTGGGATATTGTAAGATTTACTTGTGAAGATTCTATTAATAAATTGAAGACAGAAGTTAAAATGTAATTGCTGATGTTTAAAGTCCATAATATCTTTTCTAGATGATTTATAGCATCCTCAGTGCATTTAAGAGGTATTAAACATCATTCCTTTTATTATAACAGAGCTGACAGATATTTTAAGAAGTTTTTTTTTTTGTTTTTTTTTTTTCAATAATTCGCTTTGTGCCTCTCTTCCCCCCCTGATTTTTTTTCACACATTTCAGACAGTTACTTCAGACAAAGATAGGATCAAACACTCAGAATTGTGGATGCATTTTCGCAAACTGGATGAAGAAAAAGCAGCACAATAGGCTATATTTATGTATTATATTTACTTTTTTATCTTTTTGTTTTAATTAATATTTTAACAAAATATCACCTATACTAAGTCAAAATGTAAATGTGGAGCAATCCAGTTAAATTGGCCAAAATCAATTATCACCCTCACTTTATATTGAATGGACTATTCCACCTTGACCTTCAACCTTTGCATGCACTGAATCAAAGTTTCCATCATAGTTGGTCCTCAGTTAGCCTAACATGAAGCCTAGCCAAAGTGGATTTGATGAGAGAAAGAGTAAAAACGAAGGTAGAAAACGTTCAAGCTTGGCAAGTTAGACGAACTCATTTTCATAAAACTTTCGGAGACCGAGGAACTGAAGTTACAGCAGGTGTAACGTGACTTGAAGAGACTGATTTAGCTAACGCTAGCAGCCTAATAAGCACCTGGCTATGTGCTGAGCTAAATGCTATGCTACAGTGCTCACAGTGTGTCCTCCAGGAGCTTCTTTCTTCAGTGAGGTGTGTGAGCCCGTTCTCCTGTTTGTGGATCGACGTTAGCTGTGTCAGTCACAGTTGTGACTTCAGCTCAAAATATTGCAAACTTTGAAGACGGCAGTGGGACAGAGTGACTGAGTGAACAGGTTATAGAGTGACTAAATGGACTGAGTGGTCAAGCAAAGAAGTTGAGCCAAGAGCCGATTGTGGATAACTTGGCGGGATATAAGTTTCAAAAGAACCTCCAGAGAGGTAAGTACACCTTGGCAATGTGGCATTGTGCATGCTACACAGTATGAATAAACTCTAACTGTCGCCACATCTTTCTACTTTCATATGTGTGTGTTTGTGACTGCAGTCTGCATCTCTGTCTGAATGCTTTTGTGAAGTTTCATTCTGCTGTTAGTGCGTCAGTTATTTCAATTCTGTATCATGACTTTGCCTCTTGTACAGTACTCTCTATCCCTTTTTATTTATTAGTTGTCATTTATGGTCGTTTTATTGTCTGTGTTTTTGTCTCTTTTCTAGTCAATTCAGTAAGGCCACAGAGGGGAAGGCCCTTGAGTACTGGATTATATACATATATATATATATATGTATGTATATGTGTGTGTGTGTGTGTGTGTGTGTGTGTGTATTTACACACGTTTATATGATTTACAGTATCTCAGTCTTAACACCAAACAGATATGACTGTCATTACAAGAACTTTTGATTCTTTCAAATAATATTTAGTCATATATTTGATGTCATCGAAACTTCTTACAAAAAGATGTCCATTTTAAGAATATTATAAACTCTCATCAGGACAATTTCACCTCATGAAACATTTTATATGTCAGCAGGTTAATATTGCTAGAGGTACATTCTGCTCTATATGCCAGCTGGTTAGAAGTTGGAAAAGTGAGCGAAGACTGCCATCTAGTGGCACGCTTTGTGTAGTTAAAGTGATCTGTCGCTTGGTCTTGATGCAGTAAATGTAAGAACATGTGATTTGAAACACAAACAATCAAATGTGAGAAAATTATACAATGTGCATTTGACTTTTGTGACAGACTTGCCAGTAAATAAAGAAACAAAAGTTATTTATTCACTCAATAATTGCCTTTATCCTTAAAGTTCCCATCATGGTCATGGCACTTAAATGTGCAGTGACAACATTTAAAGTAGTATGACTCATTGTCTTCTTTCATACAGTAGTGAAACAAAGTAAAATTCTGTTAATCCTCATTATTCAAGGATTGGTTGAATAATGATCCCTTGGTTTTGCTAAGATTGTTTAAAATAAGCTCATCAGAGCATTCAAATCCTTTCACTGTATTTGTGTTTACAACCAGTGTAATCTTATAATCTGATGCTCATTAAAGCAGCAGCAACTAACAAGTATAAAAAGCACCTGACAGCCATAAAGTTAAATCCTGCCAGTGAAGGTGAACTGTCAGATGAGCTATACAAGTTGAAAAACTTAGTTCTGCTGCCATCTACTGGCTTAAAATATGCAGTGCCCCTGTATTTCACAGCACAATATTGTCTGACCTGATGTCACAGTGACCTGTGGTCATAAGTGCAAAAGACTTGTACCTTTCGGCCCATAAAGGTTAATGCAACAATGCTTTTCTTCCATTCAAGATTTGGTGGGAAGTTGAATTTTAAAAAGCTTTTATGTCAGTGGTGGATTTGTCTGAGGTCACCAGGTTCAGTAATACCACTAGTTGCATTAAACAGAGCAAACCCAATCTACAACCTCAGGATATACTGGTATTGTTAAATTACATTTCCTGCAATAGTGGAAAGTAATGAATTTGCTTTAATCACTTCCTTTATTTGCAAATAATTCTGATCTTAACCCGACTCTCTGTTGACTAACCAGAGTTTACAATGTCACAGTATTAACTTTACATTCAATTCAATACACTTGCTCTGCAATATGATGTTCTGTTCTGTGATAAACCATGAAGTAATGACAATACTGTGTTTCATTATACTGACAGCTGGCAGGTGTTTCCAAAATTCTGTTTCTGCGTGTAGGTGTCAGTGTGCATGTAAGTGAGATATATTTATTTTAGTATGTTATTTTCCCTTCTCATTAAACTGTTATTGTAAGTTTAGTGGAAATAGTTGAAACAGTTCATGCACATTCACATACTGTTGTCAAACAAAAGAAAATAAAATGCGCACAGTTTAACCACAAACTGACAAGGCTCTTCATCAGAGATTATGTAAAAGCCGTAATAGTAAAGTTTAAGATTTCCTTTGTAATGTTTGTTGTCAGTTAACAGCTAGTATGTCTTGATTTACAGTAGGAAGTGACTGCCATACAATATATTATTTGATAGTGCATAACAAAACCTCACAAACACAATATTATACCTTTCCTGACACTGCAAAGGAGAACAACACTATTTGCTATGATTATAAAATAGCCTAATTGACAAATGGTAATTACTGGCACGGGTTGTATCTTTCAAATCTAATTATTACCCCTGCCATTGGGAAATGTGGATTTAGGTAAAAAAACAAAATAAACAAACAAACTAAAAAAAAGCAGTAAGTCACCTAATTCATTACAGTACCATAAATAATTTAAGGAACTGGAGCTGTTGTATTGTCTCTTGCATAGATAAGTGTGGCATCTTAAGCGTGGCTGAAGTTTTTTCATTGTGGTGTTTCACTGTGTACTGGGGTGGCCACAGTGATTCACACAGTTACAAAAACCTCCTGAGAGATTTATACCGTACTATGCTGTTCATATTGGTGTATAAACACTCAGTACAACCCCAAAAGCCACATTTAGCAGTTACCTAAGGAAAGTAAAATCTTGGATACATACTAACTTCAAAGAATTTAAAGATTAATGAGTTTATTATTATTATCATTATTATTGTAATAGTGAAACCATTTCAGAACATTATCCAAAAATACCACGCTCCTAGAAGAAGAAACATTTGCACCACTGATTCCTTCCCTTGATGTGATCATTGGAACATTACAAAAGTAAATGAAGAACTCTGCCTTTTGACCAAATGACTAAATGAAAAAATACTTAAAAGGAAAAAAAAAAAAGGGGCAGCCGCAGACTTTTGCACTGCTGGTTCCTTTCACTTGATCAAATCTAAATGTAGACTAAACATGCTGAACTAACATGAAAAACACTGTACTTAAAAGTAACAGCGGTTGTATGTTGTGATGGCCATTGAGCGGGGGGGGGGGGGGGTTTGTAACGACGTATATCACAGTGCAGTATAACAACCACAGTGATACATCCTGCAACAAAAACCTCCTTCCACTGAGAAGTTAATGCAGTCCTGTTTCAATAAACAAGTCGATGAGAAATGTGTTGATCAGAACTCTCTTTTCAATCAGCAGAGATATTTAGAGATTGATGATAATGTGGTCTCAAAGATATCATGTATTTAAAAGTTAGAGTTTTCTTACCGTGCATTGGATCACGTAAGTAGTAAATATGTGCTTATCAAAAAGGTTAAATTATCTTTCTTCTGTTTCATAGTTTTACTGACAAGAGGTACTGAGATGTAGTCAGTATCTCTGCTCATTGTCCAAAACGTTGCCATGCACTATTTCAAGTAGAGGTTTTTGTAAGAGCATGTGACACTGTGTATGGGGTGGCAGCCACAGTGATATATGGTAATACAAAAACCTGTCCTGAACTGAAATGAAGCCAAAAGTCACTTTGCCTCAAAAAAAAAAAAAAAGATCAGGGCTGTGTTTCCCAGTTTCCATGTATCGTAACGTCCTACGAAGGTTTGTAAAAAGATGCTGATGTTTCAGTCGAATAAGAAATTTTAACTTACCCTCATATGAAATTCTTGTTGTTGTTGTTGTTGTTGTTTTCAGTTCAGAGATAAAACATTTCACATGTTGAAGAACAAAAATGGAAGACTGCCAGACTTTGCAAGACTTTGATGTCTGGCTTTCTAAAGTGCATTTTAATTGTGAGCTAATGGTCATAAGCTAGGGATCCAGTTTATCTGCAGTTATATAAATTATATAAATTTATTGTTATATAGTAAATTTATCATTTTAAATTTACTAATTTATAATATAAATTTATTATTGCTAAGCAAACAGTGTTAATTTGAATATGACAACCATTTGCATTGGGTCAGTCAACCTTTTGAATGATATTACTGAAACAAAAAGGAGAAAAATGTGTTCTCATTTTGGTCGCTTTTGATCTTGTTTTATGCTATCCTGTTTCTTTTTCAAAAAGGTGGATGTCAGCTGTGCAACCAGTCATTTTTAGGAATGTATACAAACAACCAAATTTAAAAATAAATAATAATTTAAAATCAGTCATCAGGGAACTTTTTTGACACTTTCTTTCAAATGATTTTACCCTGTCATTATTTGTTAAATTGCTAAGAAAATGCCTGTAGTTAAAATAACAACCATTGTGTGACATGACCATAATGTGCAGGGTGGAGTTTTTGCATGGACTTATATCACAGTGCAGTATAGCGGCCACAGTGATATATCCTGCGACAAAAACCTCCTTCCACTGAGAAGGATATGAAACACTGTTACTGTAAACAAGCGACTAAGAATGTCCATCAAAACTCTTTAACAGCAGAGGTAATTAAGCATTGACAATAATTTGGCTTTGCACAGTTATTGTGGAGGGATATCATGATCTTAAAAGTGGTAAATATTACTTACCATGCAGAGATCATGTAAATATTATCAAAGTAATAAATGCTGTTTATCATCAAAGTTGAATAATCTTTGACAGTTTTATAATTTTACTGCAAAAAGGCATTGAATATTTGAATATGGTAAATACTCCCACTCATTACAGAGAGTACAGATAGTGTCTCTGCACCATATCAGGTAGAGGTTTTTGTATGAGTATGTGACACTGTGTATGGAGTAGTGGCCACAGTGAAATATGGTAATACAAAAACCTGTCCTCAACTAACATGAAGCAAAACGTCAATGTGCCTGAAGAAAAAAAAGGAGATTTGTTCATTTCCAAAAGTCACTTAGGAGAGATGGTAGTATTTCAATGTTCGCAAAATTTTTATTTCCTTTTTTTTTGTTGTGTAACCCCCCCCCCCCCCCCAAGTCCAGTTTTACCCTTGCTTTGTATGTGAGGTAATGGTCAAAAACTAAGGATCATATTTATTAAACAGCTACTATTTCATAGCATATAGTGTTAAATATGACAACCATTTGTATTGGGTCACTTGGGTCTTTCAATAATACTGAAAGAAAATATGCATATTATGAAATACATATTCTCCTGTCAGCTCTATTGATTTTGTTTGATGCTACAATTGTTTTGTTTCTCATTCACATTATGTGGGTGCCATCTGTCCAACATTTTACTACACAATGAAATCAGTAATGTTTAAAATGTGATTGTTATATAGGATCACTGTCAGAATTTGGGAGCAATTTTCAGGAATGTATACAAAACGACTGAGTTAAAAAGCAAAAAATATTTGACAGTCATCAGGGAACGTTTGCATTGTTGGTTCCTTTCGCATGTTTACATTTTAATATCACACTGTCATAGGTGTAAACAACAGTAATTGTGTGTTGTGACAGCAATGTGCAGGGTGTCGTTTTTGTAGGGAGATATATCGCAGTGTGGCATATAGCAGCAACCACAGTGACATATCCTGTGTCAAAAACCTCCTTCCACTTAAGAAGAGGGAAATGTTACGTAAGCTGCTGAAACAAACAAGTTAGTGGGTTAAATTTGTCCAACTTATTCTACTTAGGAATAGCAGAGATATTTAAAGATTGACAATAATGTGATCTTACACAAAGAATTGTGGAGGGATATCATGACCCTGAAAGTATTGCAGTTCCCTTACCACAAAGAAGATCATGTAAATAATCTCAAAATAAAAATGCTATTTTTATAAATGTTTAATTATCTTTTAAATGGTTTCATAGTTTCACTACAAAAAGGAAATAAGATATTCATTAGAAAGAGTTCAAAAGGTGTCCATGCACCATATCAGACAGAGGTTTTTGTAACAGTATGTGACACTGTGTATGGGGTAGCAACCACAGTGATATATGGTAATACAAAAACTTGTCCTGGACTGAAATGAAGCAAAAAGTCAGTGTGCCTCAAAAAAAAAAAAAAAAAAAGATCAGGGCTGTGTTTCCCAGTTTCCATGTATCTTAACGTCCTACGAAGGTTTGTAAGGTGTAACACTCGAAATCTACAAGGGTTTCCTAGACCCTCCCTTAGCAGCCGCCGTAAGGGACAGCTGCTCAGGTACATCTTAATGTAGAGCTCTCTTTCACTGTGGTGCTAAAACTGTTAACAGTCGATAACAGGTGCATGGATTCTCTCACTTATTTAAGCCTATGGATAAAATTTTATTATAACAAGTGTTGTCATGATCATTTTACATCAGTCTTTTGCCGATGAGATGTTTCCTGGTTAAATAAAGTTTTTAAAAAAAATAAAGTTTAGGGAAAAAAACTAAAAAGAAAACCTGATAGTGGATGCATCTAATTTCATTAACTGTGCACAGCCTACATGACAGTCTGTGGGTAGTTGCACTCATGAATAAATATGGCCCAAAAAGCAAGAAAGATGGGAAGAGTGTCCCACCCACCTGACTGGTTTCAGTTAGATCTGTCAGTTGACTAATTTATGTCCAATATTGACCTATATTAGTGGAGTACAGGCTACTGCAGCCTAATGACACAGTCAGAAAAGCCATATCCTCAGTTAGCTCCACTACATATATTTTTCTTTTTTGTGTGTGTGTAATTTTGCCTTTATAGGTAAAATTTTACTAATAGCAGGTGAAATGGCAACATTCCCTCGATATGCTGTACACATAAATGTTGTTTGGTTAAATCTACTTTTCATAAAGTTAATATAAAACTGTCTATGTCATGGCTGGATGTGCACTGTATTACAGTTATCAATTTAAAAAAGCATTTTGGTCTAATAACGCCAAAACTGTGACAGGATGTGTGGAGCTAAGGGATATCTATGAGTGCTCCAGACCACCCTTTTCAAGGTATACCTCAACTAAGATATACCTTAGCTGAGGTGTAACTGGGAAACAGCTCGACAACTAACAGAAGGCCTTAAAGTGGAACTATTGATGCTCGTAGTGCTAAGGAGGATCTGGAAAATGACTACTACTGCTACTGTTGACAAGAATATTTTGTTAAATTGAATATGCCAACCATTTGTATTAGGTCACTCAACCTTTTGATGATATACTGAGACAAAATATACTGACATTAAAAAATGCATTTCCTGTCAGTTCCTATTGATCTTGTTTTTTGGTGCAGTTATTTTGTTTCTTATTCAAAAAAGGTGGATGCGCGGCGGCTGTGGCTCAGTCGGTCGAGCAGGCGCCCCATATACAGAGGCTATGTCCTTGCCGCAGCAGACCGGGGTTTGATTCCACCTGTGGCCCTTTGCTGCACGTTATTCCCCCTCTCTCTCCCCTGTTTCCTGTCCACTCTTCAGCTGTCCTGTCCTAATAAAGGCACAAAAAGCCCAAAAAATATCTTTAAAAAAAAAAAAAAGGTGGATGCCATCTGTCTATAGTTTCAATCATATGCTGGATCAATAAAATATTCATATATGATTGTTCTATAGTAGCATTATCATAATTAGGAAGCAATTTACAGGAGTCTATATAAAGTTACTGAATTGAATAGTAAATTAATAATTAAATAACAGTTATCAGGAAACCTTTGCATAGATGCTTCCTTCATGATATAAGATATCTAACCATTACTTATTGAACTAATATGAAACACGCTGTAGTTAGAGTAACAAGTAGTTGTGTCATGACTCTAAAGAGCGGGGTGGAGTTTTTGTATGGAGTTAGATCACAGTGCACTATAACTACCACAGTGATACATCCTGCAACAAAAACCTCCCTCCACTGAGAATTAAATGCAGTCCTGTTACTCTAACAAAGTAGATATGAAATGTGTCCTACAGAATATTTTCCTAGGAAGAGAAGAGATATATTATTACATAATAAATTATAGATCAAGATCATAATAATATCAGTAAAAATGCCAACATCATAAAAGTTTAAATATCTTTGTACTTTCGTAATATCGTTGTACTGCAAAAAAAGTAATAAAAATAGGAAATACTTTTGTCTATTACAAAGAGAACAAAAAGTGACCAAGCACTTTATATATATATATTATACTGATGCTAAAAAAAAGAGCACAGACGTGAACATGGACCATATGAGGCAGAGGTTTTTGTATGGATATGTGACACTGTGTATGATGGCAGCCACAGTGATATATGGCAATACAAAAACCTGTCCTGAACTTTCAATTTCTTTCACTTGCTCTGTATCAGCAAAAAATTTATACTTGACATGTTTAAAACAAATATGTAAAGACAGATGTTTAACTATAAAATTTGATACAAGCTATGTGCATTTTAAATTGGATCTAATGCTCATAAACTAAGGATTTAATATATCTTTTATTGTATAAATTAGGTTAGATTAATTGACTCTAAATTGCCCATAGGTGTGAATGTGAGCGTGAATGGTTGTTTGTCTCTATGTGTAGCCCTGCGATGAACTGTCATGTTGTCCAGAGTGTACACCACCCTTGCCCAGTGTCAGATGGGATTGGCTCCAGAAAATGTGTCCATCTGTCCAACACTTTACTGTACAATGTAGATCAATACCACTATTTATATGTGATTGCTCTGTACTATCACTTTTATAATTAGAAAGCCATTTTCAGAACAGTGTACAAAATGGCCAAATTTTAAAGGAAAGAATAATTAAATGACGATCATCAGGGAACCTTTGCACTGATACTTTATTTCAGATGATTAGATCCTGTCATTACTTGTTAAATTAGTAAGAAAATCCCTGTAGTTAAAGTTACAACAGTTGTGTGTCAGCATGATTGTAGTAAGCAGGGTGGGGTTTTTGTATGGAGTTATATCACAGTGCATTATAGCGGCCACAGTGATACACCCTGGGACAAAAACCTCCTTCCACTGACAAGAATGTGCAGTGCTATTACTGTAAACAAGTAGATTAGAATGTGTCCATCAAAACTGCTTTTAGAAACAACAGAGACATTTAAATATTCATAATATTGTGGTCTTACATAAAGACTGGTGAGGAAATCCTGACTTTAAAAGTGGTAGTTTCCTTACCACACAGAAGATCATGTAATAATTAAAATAAAGACAATTTTGACTGATTTTTTTTTTTTTTATTTAAATCAGCTAGTGACACTTCGAGTGTCATAGTTTTACTTCAAAAACTTACTGATACACAAAATACTAATGCTAAGGAAAAAAAGCACAAAAGTGAACATGCACCACATGAGGTGGAGGTTTTTGTATGAGTATCTGACACTGTGTATGGTGGGGGCCACAGTGATATATGGTAATACAAAAACCTAACGTAAACTGAAATGAAGCAAAAAGTCACTTTGCCTCAAGAAAAGAAGCAGATTTGGTGAATTTTCCAAAGTCATTCTAAAGTTATGGTAATATTTCAATGGAAGTGGAATGAATTTTTAAAATTTACTTATTTTTTCCCTGAAAAATCAGGTCAGTTAGACCTATAGCACCACAGAGAAGCATTTTTTTTCCACTTCATTATTAAAAACAAACATGGAAAGACAGATGTGTGCCTACTTCAAGTTAATCTGATGTCAAGATATATATAGAGTGCAATTAAATGAAAGTTAATGGTCAGAAACTAAGAATTAAACATTTTCATACTTGTCAAAAACTGTAATTGCTACACATTTGTAACTAAATATGATTACCATTTGTGTTTTCATACCCTGTAATAATATTAAAGAAAAAATATACTGATTATGAACTAGTGTATTCTCCTGTCAGAGGGATGGTCACTGTCTGTCAATGGTTAAACTGCAAAATGTTGGTCAATTACAGTATTTAAATATGATTGCTCTATTGTATCATTTACCTAATTGGGAAGCCAGAAGTCAGGAGTGTGTACAAAACACCTAAATTAAAAAGCAAATAATAATTTACTATATATATATATATATATATATATATATACTATTTTCAGGAAACTTTTGCACAGCTGGTTTATTCCACATTTATTCCAACATTACTTTGTAAGTCCAAAATGAAAAACCCTGTAGTTAAGTAACGGCAGTTGTGTCATGACCACTATGTATAGAGTGGGGTTTTTGTAAGGAGTTATGTCACAGTGCAGTATATAGCAGCGGCCACAGTGATATTTCCTGTGACAAAAACCACCTCCTGCTAAGAAGGAAATGTAATGTATGTTGCTGATACAAACAAGTTAGGAGGTGAGAGAAACCCCTTTTATACAGCCTTTTTTGTTTTATGCTGCCTGTCTGTGTCAAATAAAACTCCTCTTGGAAAAAGCAAAGACGTGAAAAGATTAACGATAAATATTAGATTAAAGGAATTGTTTTCCGAGAACACCAGGAATAATGCGAATATTAACAAGTAAACGTGTTTGAAAAAAATAAAATAAATAAAACAGCAATAATTAGGTTTCATAAAAATAAAAAATAATGTGGAAAAAAATTGAAAGTTTAGTTTTGTAATTTTAGTGTAAAAAGACACTAAGTAAGACAAGGCAAGTTTATTTAAGTAGCACCATTCAGACACAAGGCAATTCAGAGTACTTTACAAAGGCATAGAAATACAGCAAAATTAGATAGTAAGAATCACATTAGGACTGAACTTTAAAGATAATAAAAGCAACAACCAACAAATAATTAAAAGTTTAAAAGGAAAAAAGTTAAATAAGCCACAAATTTTGTAAATTAAAGTAAAAAATTTTTTTTTACATGCACCATAGGTTTTTGCATGATTATTTGACACTGTGTACCTCTGGGTGGGGTGGCCACAGTGATGTATGGTAATACAAAAACCTGTCCTGAACTAAACATTTGCACAATGGCACTTTGCCTTCAAGATGAAGAGATAATGTTCTCAAACAAGGCCATATTGAATTTGACATCGAAGAAGGGAATATAATTCAGTAGAATAGTGAAAGAGTAAATGGCATGTATGTGTATTTTTTTTTCTTGTTCCTTGTATCATCTAAAAATAATACAGTATGTTTCACATACAGAAAAACAAATATAAAAAAATAAAATAATTTTTGCTTACAATTGGATGTCAGGTTTATTAAATGCACAGTTTGTCATATCTGCTGTTCCACTGTTCTTTAAACAAAAACAATTAAATCAAAAGACATATTTTAATGAAGTGCAGTGCAGTGAAGGAGTGCAGGTTCATTGAAACGGTTTGTTTCATTGTTGACCATTGCCAAAAAGGATCTGTCTGTCTGACTGAATGCAGAAATGGTCACAAATGAAATAATCTATCAGAATTTTTACCTGTGAAGTTTAGTATTTTTTCCCAACTTCCATCTTCTTTTCTTCACTTTTTCACTGTTGCTCTGATGAAAGATAGCAACTGTGGTCAAAATAAAATGCACCGTTACCTTAAAAAAAAAAAAAAAAAAAAAATCCAATATTTTCTCACTTTGAACGATGTTGGAGATATTTGGTATATGTAGACAGCTCAACAAATACATAAAGATTTAGTAGTATTTAGACATTTTAATGTTTTTTGTTTTAAATTTGAGGTAAAGATCACTAGTTAGGGGTCCAAGAGTTGGTCTATGTACTTACTACATTAAATAGAATTTGCTACTCTTAACTTAAAAGTAGGCCTACTTGTATAGTAAAATATGTAGTGTGTTGAAATTTTGGGCTTGTGGTCTTCAGCATCCTCACTGGTTAATATTTATGTAACACAAAGGAAACAATCCTTACCACAACAGGTGCTTCCTCATCCTGTTAATAAACTGAAACCTCTAACTAAAAGCCAAGCTAGGCAGGCCAGAGGAACTGTGTTTGTACAGTGTCAAACATCAAGGCTAAGGGTTCAATGTTATTTTAAATTTCCAACTTAGAGAAATTTGTAATTCAGCAAGGGATTGACAAACAGCAGAAAACGAAATAGTCAACTTTATGAACAACATCACGGTAAACCACATAACTAGGTCAGGAAATTGAATACATGCAAATACAAATTTTAAGAGTTCCTTTGCGAAGTTGCGAGGGTAGTGCAAAGAATGCTTGCTTATTGCTGTCAGACATGTCAAAATCACTTTAGATGACAGTGATATGGATTCTTTATAGTTTATCAATTGGCATGTGCGCAGTAGCTCAAACTCCCTCTGGAGTTAATGCTCTTGACAGTCAGATATAGCATTAGCACTTAAAGACCTGCTTGTTATAAAGGACCAAAAGCATGTCCAGTTTGTCAATTTCAACAGTACGTCAAAGTCTATTCTAATGTGACAAACTTAGGTCTTTAAACCACGCAATAACACAGGAGGTAACAACAAATTCAATGAAACATCTGTGAATGAGATTCATTAGAAATGTTTAAAAGAGTTCATTTTTCTCAGGAAACAAACTGACCCTTTTTTGAGGTAGCATAGGCATGTATTAGAAACGCAGTTTGCTCTCAAGAACAATGTAGCTCTCGAGGTCAACATCAGCACACAGTTAGCAGTGGGCTTGGTGGTGATTTACTGTAGTCAGTAATCATGAATAATTAATATCATGATAGTAAATTATCTTTTTTGTTTTGTTTTGTTTGGTTTGGTTTGGTTTTTGAAACATCACAATGAAAGAATGCTTCATTACACTAAGCAGCAAAGTCATATGCCACAAGTTCTTGATCTTATTGCTGCCCTTCAAGGGGGCTAACAAAAACAGATAATCATCAGCAAACTTTATGGTGTTTTAGTTCTTGCAGTTGCTGCAACAGTCATTAGAACCCATGATGAAAAGAAGAAAGGAAAGCGAGCAATCTTGAGGAGAATCGGTGAATGAGCAGAACTTGTTAGAGAAAACACAGACAACTCTCACACATTAAATTATCCAGCGATGCAGAATCCAAGTTTAAAGTGAAAGATGAATAATGAAGTGTTTGTAAGGCTTGGAACCCGGAGTGGCTATAGAGACTATGTAATATCGAAAGATGTTGGAAGGCTATAGAAAAACCAACAAACCCATCCTTTTACCTTGTGAGTGGAACCTGTGCCTTGTTCTGAATCTCAGAGAAGAAGGGCAAACAAAATACTTTAGCATTGGATGTTAATGCCATTTACTGATTCTGTTGCTGATGTTTTCAGACTGCTGTCACCCACTACAATGAAATCATTCACCTTTGTAGTCTGCCTCAATCCAAATTTAGCATTATCTTATAGAGTTTGCCAAATGATTTAATATCAGTATCAATTTCTTTGGTCTCTTCACTTATTCATCATTGCAGGGAATTCAATCAACACAAATGAGGCTCAGTGTAATACATGCAGACCACTATGCTATTATCACTACTACTGATAGTGGTCTTCATGTATGACATTATGCCACATTTGTATTAATTTGCCTAGAAAGTGCTGTAAATGATGCATTTTTAAGGCTTTAAACTTTTTTTGCATTATACAGTGGCTTTGCTCTTCATTTTTTTGATATTTAAGATGGAATTATTACTCTTGTCTTTATTCTTAGTATTTGGTTACAGACATCTAGGTCATAAATGATAGGTGAAAAAAATTTGAGACCGGGTGAATATTAATGATAGCTATGGCCATGACCTTTGGCTCTGTGCCATATTTTTATATGGCAAAAAACACTATGAGAATATGATGATTGGCCTGTTACAGTTGCAGGTACTAGCTTGCTAAAACCCTGCTATACAATAAGTTAATGGCATATTGGACAGACTACCACAACAGCAAAATAAAACAACTTAACGGCAGAAAACATGTCAGAAGTACATAGCCTGGAGATTTAATGAGGTAGTTGTATATGTCAGGATATGATACCTCCCGGCATTGTGTGGGGTCATTGGTCCACTTTGATGGACATAGACTGAAAGGACACTCACCAACCCATTTCCTTCATTTTTTCAATGTAACGACGCAAATCATTAATTGGCAAAGATGTTATATAAGAGTTAGGCTGGCCATTAGTATGTGTGCTCCTAATACCCAAAAGAAATGTGGTATTCTTATGTAAGGTGATTAAATTCCCAATGGCGGATATTTAAAATTTACTGCCAGTCAGTGAGGAGGGTTTGTTTTCACCCAAAATGGTGTGGCCAGGAAGTGTAAGACAACACTATGGCAATAACAATAAAACAATCACACTAAAACACAACAGTAGGGGTGGGCAATATGACGATATTAGATCGTGAAGGATTAGAACATGTACTAATGCTACGATACTACGATCTCGCGTAGTATCGAGATCGTAGTATCGTCTATAGGGCACATTCTATCTATTGCAGGTCTATGCTCTTGCACAGATGCATCAGAAGTTTTTTTCCTCCGCCAAATCACACTATTTGCTAGTCAGCTTCATGCCCGCCCTAGAGACACACTGATCAACCAATCATAGCAAACTACGGGCAGTGCCATGGATTTCTCATTCCTCTCGATATTTGATTCAGAGTGTAGCAGGAAGCCATGGCTTAAAATGAAAACAAGACGGAGGAGTTGATCCCCGAAAAGAACTCTGCCATGGTCATGTGGAACTGGTTTGGCTTTTCCCCAAATAACAAGGCACAAACAACGGTTATTTTGCAAAGCTTGCACAGACAAGTTTCGTACGTCAGATGGCAACACAACGAACCTTTTCTACCACCTAAAGAGACAGCATCCTAAACAGTACGCTGAGAGTCAAACAGTGAGGAGACCAGCCACACTGCAGCCAACAGAGGCAACAGGTAATGCTAGACTGAAACAAACCACTTTAACACTGGCATTTGATAAAAGCACTCTGTATGTGAAGACTAGCAAGCCGTGGAAAGAAGTAACTGAAGCAGTTACCTTTTACCTTGCAAAAGATAAGATTTCCATCAAAATAGTAGAAAACGAGGGATTCAAAAGACTGCTCAGAGTAGTTGATCCGCGGTACAAGCTGCACTGCTGTAAATACTTCTCCAGCACTGTCATTCCAAATCTTTACTCTGTATGTTGTGAAAAGATTGAACACAAAGTTCAGAACGTCCAAGTTTTCGCGACAACAAGTGATCTGTGGTCTAGTCGCACTTCAGAGCCGTAGTTAAGTCTGCAAATTCATTATATTGACAACTGGAAGCTCTGCAGTGCGAGACTTCCCAGAAGATCACACAGGGGAGCTCATAGTGCAAGGCCTGAGAAATGCTCTTGAATGCTGGGGACTTAAAGAGGATCACATGGCCTGTATGACCACAGACAGTGGGACTAACATGGTGAAAACCTTTTTAGCTTAACATCTGGACTCGTCTGCAGTGCTTTGGGCACAGACTGCACCTAGCCATTGGTGAGTGAATGTATAATAATAATAATAATTGTCAAAAATATTTATTTGTACAGCACATCCTATACAAAGATGGGGCCCAAAATGCTTACCAAGCGGGGTCATGTGAAAAATAATAAGTCAAAACAAGCAATAATAGCAATAGTTAGTAACAACCTTGTTTTGTTAAGATAACTCCCGAACAAACTAGGAGCACATAAAGTTAATTATTATATTAGTCTATGATTAAAAAACATTTTATTGAAATGTTTTGTATTCACAGTATGAAAAAATATAGCATTAGAATAATCAATTACTTTTTCAAAAATTAGTTCAGTCTAAAATATAGACAGTTACAGATTAAAATGTTTCTTATGCTGATTTTAGTTAAATTTAATTAATAAATCTGGTTAATAGATCATGTTCTTCTTTTAGAGAAAAGTGCCAAAGACCCGCATTTTGATCGCAAGACATCTGTCTGCAGGAAATTGATGAGTACATTCCCCTTCAGCTGGAAGAAAAAGAGGAATTTGAGTAAGGCTCAAACAGAAACTACCTCAACAAAAACTCATCACAGAGTCACCAACGTGATGGAGTTCTAACTCTTGCCATGATTGAGAGAGTGTTGGACCAAGAAAAGGCCATTTCTCAGGTCCTGAAGGCAGACAAGAAGACAAGGCACTTTCAGGGGAGGACTTTGTGAGTGTATCTTATGCGAAGCCAGTCTTGCACCTGCTAAAAGTCGACATCTTGAACCTGAATGATGATGACACTGAGCTAACAAAAATGATAGACAACTATCCTCGACTACCCTGTCCAGTGCCTTGAGTTTTTGTGTGTAAAGTAATACAATACAGTATAATGTAGGTCATATCAGACCCTTAAAGGATAAGTTTATGTTTTTGCACATTAAGCTTTACAGAAAGGATATTTACAATTATATATGTCCTACAGTATTATTTTGACAACCGTTGCAGTCCTGAGAGCTGGAGCTTGTTGCTGACGACACTGCTAGCTGAAAACAACGAAGGAGCATGTGCACTCAGACAGTCTGTCAAAAAATACAATAAATGCTTGTTTGTAAAAACAAGGAACTCACCTGATGTTTAATGTTGTCCTCTCATGTACCGATGCTAAAACACAAAGCAAAATCCAGATATACAACCCAAAAGTGGCCCTTTCAGCTGTTTCAAGAAACAAACAGCCTTTTCCAGGGTTTCCTACTATAAGGCTTAATGTGCAAAAAAACCCCTTCTCCCTTAACATCTTTTGAAATCTTTGGGAGTTTTTTTAAGGTGTCTCCTTTTTTGGTAGGTATTACAGAGGTAGGTATTTGCAACATAGATAGTCCTTAAAGGTTAGGAGTCCTCTAGAACATACTGTAGCGTAGTCTGAAGCAGTACCTTTTGAGTATTCAAAATAGGTATGAGGAAGATCAATGAATACCATGACTGTCTAACCTTTGACCAAAAGTGCTTGAATGTTTACCACATCATAAAAACAAAGAATTTTTCACACTTCTTCATTTAACCTCACACAACTTAAAAAAAAAAAAAGTCACCCTGTACACTGTAGGTGGAATGTGGGTGAGCAGCAACAGTTCATACTACGTTTGTAGAGTTCTATTTAAAAATTATCTACTGGAAAAAAATATTTCAAGGTTTTGATAATAACAACTCTCTTCAGAAAATGTGATATTTAATTCCCAAATACTACAAAATTAGGCAGCTTGTAGCAGCATTAGCTACCTTATTTTCATATTATAATAACATTAAAGGTGTACAAGTTTGCTATATGTGAATTAATATGCTTTATAAAGTCAAAAACAAGACTGACATTAAAGTACTTTAATTCATCCATATTTTTCTTTTGCTTATATAAAAAAGGGTCAGGCTCAGAGTTTGCTTGGTTGTTTAAGTGAAGTGAGTTTAAGCAGCATTTTAAAGGCGGTTTACATGTGGCATGAAGAGACTCCCACACCTGCTGCATCTGGTGCCTGAGGCAGGAGCATGCTGAAGAAGCCCTTTGGGACATTTGATTTAGCATAGACTACAGGAAACTCCTGCCCAGAGTAATGCAACATTAGACTCCTGTAGCCTGGTGTAACTTCTTACAAGGGCTGGACGATATGGACTAAAGATTTATGATGATATTTTTTGGTATTTATTGCGATGACGATATAAACGACGATTTCAAACAAAATGTACCATTCAACACCAGCTTCTTGGCTAGGTAAAATTTTTTTCGAATGGGCAAATTAACTACACCAACTCCATGTAAATGTGCTACTGTGCTGCAAAACAGTACACAATGATGATTCAGATGACAATAACAACAAAAAGTTTTGGTCAAAACAGTCAGAGAGGCATTCAGTAAGTCACTCTGTGACGTTAGTTGGTGAGATGAGCATGTTGTAGTTATTAAGTTAATACTCAGCACTGTCACAGAAGTTTCATTTCAGTTTAACCCCACCACCACACACACACACACACAACACACGCTGAATTAACAGCCACAAATATATTTCTAGAAGACCACATGCGACAGTATCCTAGGCATGTATTTCACAAAGTACCTGTACAGTTAACGGAGTGATGATGTAATGTTATTAGCCCACCAATGTAGTTGACGACGTAGCTTTAGGTGTTTATGTCAAGTGCGCTGTAACGTTAGTTCCCTCTTCTTACACGATAAAATAACATCATCCTTTATTAGTCCAACGATGGACAGATTGCATTGAACAGCAGCAGTAAAGTGGATGGCAGAAATGAAGCGGTGCATTAGTAAGGAAAGCTTGACAAACACTGAGTGAGCAGCAGTAGCACTTCATGCTGTCTCAGGACTCTCTCTGGCCTCTCTTTCCTCTGCTACTGATACAAAACACGCATGAGCAAGGAGAATTTTTTTGGATGGGCGGGGGGGGGGAGCTGTATGCTGTGAGAGAGCTTTAGGGGAGAGTGAGAAAAGCGATAATCAACTAGAATTTATTATTATGATCACAAAATTAGGAATTCTCATCGTGGGAAGTTTTTCAGACCTGCAGCTTTTCATTAGCCAGGCTAGCGCCCACTGGTGGTCCGCTTAATTATCTTAAGCTACCACACAGTCAGGGAACTCTCAATACACT
>JAPQLA010198520.1:1442-22537 GCA_029822935.1 Naso vlamingii | reverse complement strand
GTGGGCTGGCTCCGCCTGTCTCTTCCTTGGTACTGCACACAAAGTCCAAAGAATATCTTCTTGTCTGGAGCCTAACCCATAACAAATCAGAGGGAAACATCTGGCAAGTCATGACAAATCCTGAGGCACAAAATGCACTGAAATAACCAACACTGAAAGCTACATGACTGACATAAAGAGCTCAGTTACATTTGGATAACAAGACCTGCTTTAAGCAATCAGTTAAGACATGCGTTATGCAAACTGTTGTAACACAGGAGCATGAGGAAGTTAAAAAAAAAAAAACAACTAAAAAGCTATGTTTTTTAGTTCAAAGAGATGAGAGGTGGCGGTCAGAACTGATTTTTGGGTGCAGTCTCTCCTGAGCTGGAGACGTCGCCTTTGCAGTCTTTCTTAAGTTATAGGCTGAAACATTTTATACACAATTTAACAGCAACAGTCAGCAACCTAATCTAGAAACTAGACTGCAACTCACTGCAAATGATGATGTCTGTTGAACACCTGGCATAACTGAAATAAATCTCGATATTATGATTTTTTTCAATCATATCACTTGACACGATTTGACTGACCCATAACGACAAGTGGAAAATAAATAAACAACCATTTTTAAGGATGGAAGTAATGTAAATTTACTATGTGACATTTTGACATACTCCACTGCATTTCATTTTAAAGACAAATAAACTATCTATTGCTAGAGATACTGTACTTTATATTGTATTAAACACTGCACTTTGCACTTGATAATCTAACCAGTAGTATAAAAATAGAATTTTAAAAATGGTACTGGATTGACAAACTACAGAATAAAAATATTTCTTAACTGCACATTGCACATACATTGAAGCTTTTGTGATAACAAATCATATATTATAGGCCCACAGTAATATAATATTTTGAGAGGGAACTTCCTGCAAAGCAAGGTTTTTATGTTGATATGTTGATAAATTATGCTAACAAGTTAAATATTTGTGATAGTTCCCCTTCAATATACAGATAAAATATATCAGAAAAGTCAAATAATGATATGAAAAATCTTAGGACGTTTATTTGTCATGGAAAACTTTTATTGTGTGGTACAGCTGTACTACTTCTGCCCCAGTAAAGGATGTGAATAGCAGACATCATACACCGCTGACTATTTTAGCTTCCTGGATTTTGGAATTACGTTACTCGCCCACAAATGACAAACGACTCTCTGTGCTTATTGTGTCCTTACAGTGTGCAATCTGACTTTTAAAGGACCACAGCTGAATTTTCGGATTAACAAACTTGACAGAAACTTCCTGAATATGCTTTTGGAGGGGCAGAGCAAACATTTCACACTTACCTAAAAACTTGGACTAGCATGTTTTTACATCACAGACTCTAAATTCAGATGACTAAATTCAAACTCCATAGAAATTCTGTTTCAAGAATTTAAAGTGATATTTCACAGCAATACTATTTCTTGTCTATCAGTTACTCACCCTTACATGTCTTGAATTGAAGAACATATTTTTTCCCTTCCAGTGTTCGTCCACAGTAAACAGGTTTTATCTAAAAATGCAAGCCACTCACTCTAGCCGGCAGCCTATGGAGATACAGTTTCAAACAGAGCTGTGTATTGTCAAGAATCTGCTGACACAATGCATATCACAATATACTGCAATTCCATGGGCAAGGCGATACACTGAAATTTTTTTTCAATCTTATTTTAGGGAAAACTATCATAGTATAAACACCACAATATCCTTAAAACCTGACTGAAAAGTATTTTTTGTACAATCCAAATATCATAGCAATAGTTTTTGTGTAGTAGCTGTTGGGGGTTTAAAAAAAAAAATGAACTACTGCCACTAATCTTTGCATGAAAATTCTAAATTGAAAATCAGTAGTGTTTTTGAGATTTAATACAATATTACAAAACGTAATATTGTTATCAAGATATGTATCAATATTTTCTTACACCCCAAGTTTCAAAAGATCAAAACCATCTAAAAACGTCCATTCAGAAATTTTAACAGCTTCATGTGGCATAATCCAGGTCTTCTTTATTGTGTCGTAGGCTAAACACTTCCAAAACGCTTTTGTTTTGGCTAAAAAACTACTATAAAAAACTACTAAATACAAGGCTTCCTGTAGCGTGCCCGGCCAAGTGCCATTAGATAACAGATGTGTTGAATTTAGTGGCTTTTTGGCCAGAATAATATTATTTTTGAAGTATTAAGTCTATGATATGATAAAGAAGACTGGGAATGTACCACATGAAAATTTTTGAAATTTTTGGATGGATGTTTTTAGATGGTTTTGAAGCTGTAACTCCATAAACTGCGAGCAAAAGCAGCTAAAGTGAGTGGCTCGCATTTTTTGGACAAAAACTGTTTATCGTGGAGTAACACTGGAAGGAAAAAAATTTACTCTTCAATTCAAGACAACTAAGAATGAGTAATTGATTCACAAAAAATAGTTTTGCAGTAAAATATCGCTTTAACTCCAGTAATATCCCATGGAACACATTTTGGTTGAATTTAAATGAAAAATGATCTACAGTTATTTTTTTCTGTTTTGCCAAGGACTTCTTGAACTTGGACGTCTGGATGTTACACACACTAACACACAGAACCAGATCTTGAGCACTTTGTATTTTGGTTCGGTTCTTGAAAACCTGCCGCAGGTTAATGCATCCAGAGTCACTGAACCCTCGTGAACCTTCCCTCTGAGACTGCGCAGTGCCTCCGCGCGACCAGAACAAGGTCAGGAATCCAGCCGTTAATGTCACACCGCCTATTTATAAAACTCTTCCCTGTCACTTGACATATCGAGTCAATATCCAAACAGAGTGTAAAACAGATACAAAGTTATAGATGCACAATAACAGCGAGATCGGGGGAAACGCTGCTGCAGGATCATGTGAAGCTAACGCTCCGTTTGCGGCAGGACACCAAAGTCCATTTAAAAAGAGTCGCATTTTAATGTTGCCTCGCTTCATTGCATTATCTTATTCCCCGTAAAGCATAATGAATGCTCAAATTGATTTACAGTAACCATTTTACAATTCGGACCGCTTATAATTTACAAAATAGCACCATACTTCAATAAAGCAACATATTGAATTGTGATTCATGATGTTCTTCATACAGTCAGTCCTCAACAGAAAGCGCTGCAGTGGGCGGTGCCGTCAAGTTACTTTACTGAAGAAAATAATGCACGATACCGTTTGGTCAAACAACCTTCAAACTTGAAAATGTGTTTTGTTTTCACAGCGTTTTGCACATGGTGATACTATGCACCTTCGTCATTATCAATGGTAACTTTTAAAACGTTAATAAGCAACATAAGACAGACTTTTGACCAAAGAACACTAAATAAATAAAATAAAATAAAATCAATCATGTCAAAGCAGCCAAGAATATATTTTCCCTGACTCTGGTTAATCGTAAAAAGCATCATGTTGAGTGAAGGATGTAACGGTTATCGTAAGCTAGCTAAACTTCTGTCAGCTAACGTTAGCTAAAGCGGCCATCGTTCGTGATTTCCTCCAGCTATTAGCTCTGGTTTAAACCCATCATACCGCACAACACTACGAAAGCAATGCAAAAACCTGCTTAAATATCGCACTCACCTGTCAATTGTGTCTTGGGTCAGTCACAGCAACAGGAGGACAGCTTGCAGTCAGTGTGACAGACAGCTGTGTGTTTCCTGCATGCACAGTGGCTGAACTGAGGGGGCGTGACCCGACAACTGGAGTCTCTTACCGTAATTACCCGAATAATACGAAGCAAGACAGTGTAAAGCCAGTCTGCTCTTTCAGAACCTGTTTATTCACGGAACACTTTGTGCTCATTCAGTGTAAATATACATTTCAGCTGTTCAGGAGCTTTAGCCAGTCTGTCATCACATCTGCCTGTTGTTTAATTAAGAGTAATGTGGAATTTAGTGCCTTGCTCAGGAGAACTTCAGTGGGAGTGGCTGAAGTTCTAAACCATGTTATTTACCTAACCCGAAAGAAACTCCATCTTTTTGATGTGTTTATGTTCAGGACAGGGGTAAAATAGACACAGTCATATTATTCTTGCTGTGAATTTCTGTTTGTCAGTCATTTTAATTAAGTCTTACTGAGACAATGCACCCTGATTATAAAAGCAGACATACAAAGCTTGAGAAATAGATGTCATTTTGAAAATTTACAACATATAGATGACATTTTAATATAGAATAGGTCTAATGCTGCCAAAATGCATGCTCACAATTGCATCATTTCTGTTGCGCAATTTCTAGGCATGAGCAGACACACAGAGGCCAACATCACGCACACACATAAACAGACAGGCCTGTTACATAAGCTGGCACTGCAGTGCAGTTGTTAGACAGAGAGCAGCGCACAAAGCTCGTTCTGTGGTTGCACTGGCAAGTACCACATTGCCAGGATTATTTCATTCACTGACATCCAAAAGGTAAATTAAGATGGATGAATAATGACTCAGAGTTAATTGCCTATTACAAAAGTTTAGTATCTACTCTTTTTTGTTGCATTATCTATTTCTCCTCTCTTAATCATCATATCTTTAAACACTACATCAAACTGTTCAGACCAAGACTCATTCATTAAGATTCAATTAAAGCATTTCAACAAAGACAATGCTGATACTATCAGATCTGTTTTTTCATTGTTTATATTTAACTGCCCATGTCATGATTTTTTATTTTGGCGGGTAGAATTATTTCACCCACAGTTGAGGGTCCCCATGTATCCATCAAACAATGGGACCCCGCTGCCAGTTTGCTGCTGCAGGGCATAACGTGAGAGAGCACAAAACACCGAGATTTTCTATAGTACAGAAGTGTTACAAGGAAAAGAAGCTCTATATAAGCATTACAAAAACATATTTTGACAAACATCAGTCACCAACGGTACCAACCAAACACAATTAGTTTTTCAAATCAAAATTTGAAAACTTTGTCACCTTGCATGTATACATATACTGTATGTACTTGTGCATGCAAAACATGTGCAATAGCTAATTGTGTACGTGGAAACATCTACGTAGGTTAACCTAGCGTAGTATTATCTGCACACACACGTCTGTATGAGCAAAACATGTGCAATAGGGCATCTTTGCAGTCTACACTAGCACTTTACAAACTTGTACGATAGGATGACATGCAGTTTTATAAGCACTTTAAATTTTCAATATGCAACAACATCAGTAAACACTGCAGCACTCCAGCACTTTAACATTCAACAACAGGATTTTTGTAGTCCTTCAGTTTCTGGTTTGTCATCAGCAACATTGTTTATTGTACTTCTTTTTTATTTTTGTTTTTTCTGTTCTTTTTGATGATGTGTTTTGTGGGTTGTGTGGCAGGCATTGGCCTGCGGGGGGACCTGGGGTGGAAATTAGACACAAGCTATAATATAGCATATTTACATGCAAATGTTTATTGATATGCATCGTCCATTTTTAAAAAATATATATAAATAAATCTACAAATCTACAAAATCTACCAAAAATGTGGTGGGGGTCATAATAGGCCTAACTTAATGAAGAACACTGTACATGTATGCAATAATAAAAAATCAACCAGAAATTTAACATGAATAAACTTAGAAACCTTGCAACAGTTTCATAGTGTATCAACATTGCAAAAAATGGTGTGTGTGTGTGTGTGTGTATATATATATGTTTTTTTTTTCTATTCATTAATAATCCACATACTGAAAGCTACACTACAACTAATATTGAAAGAACACAGTTGTCAGGAACATGTTGAAAAAAGTAAGGCTTTAATGAAACACTGACCAAAAAAACACTTCCACAATAATAAAAAACTCTTCAGTTAACAAGCCACCACCAGCAACCAGTAGTTTCCTGGGACTGGGCCTCACACTAAGCCCTGGTACCTTAAAATAATCAATGAATATCACTTACAACATTATTCCAGTAGGTGGCGACATAAGGGATAGAAATCCTCTTGCTGAAAAAAGGAACCTGGACTACAACTCTGTGACAGATTTTACCACAAGTTGAGTCAACTGGGTGATGCAATGAGGTATCACTATAAGAAAAACTTGAACTGAACTGAAGAAAGCTACGTAAGGTTTTGGTTTTTGTTTGATGATGTAAAATAAACTGGGAGACAAACTGACTGCAAGTCATGCATCATGAGCAGCTGACCCACCAAAACAATGTTGAATCAAGTTATTTTAAAACATATCTGGTTTCTTATAAAATGTTGCCATTGTTCTAAGTGTAACAGAAATCTCTCTGGGTGACATCACTTAAAATTCAGCAGGACATTTAGGTTTGAATGTAATCTGTAATAGACTGCAACAGATGGACAGTTTAAAATGGAAACACACCAGACTGATTAACAGAGAAACACTTGAGAAAATACAAGGAAATGTACAAATGCCAATATGTTGTTATGCAGTCCTGGAACGGATTCATTTCATCACTTTTACTCAACTCTCAACTATTTCACAGGGCTACTGTGTTAAATGATGATAGGGAGCAGCGGTGGAAAACAAGTTAGTTCAGCTGGAGGAGACTCCACCACAGAAATATGAAATGCGACGATTTATTTAATAAAGAGTTATGGTGCAGACTCAGTCTCCATGACAGGTCAACCAGGGATCGAGCAGATCCTGGCAGAGCGCTCAGTACATTTACTTAAGTACTGTATCCTAAAGTCCAGTTCTTAGGTACTTGTACTTTTACTGGCGGTTTTACATTTCATGCTTCTTCATATGTCTACTTCACTACAATCCATAGAAACATAACTTTTTAGGCTTCTTAACTATAGTTAGTTCTAGAACATATTGTGAGTTTTAACATTTATATAATGCATATAAATTACAGTATGATGAACTGATATTTTAAATCAAACAGGGCTGGTGGTAATGATTGAATTTAACTGGAATTATGCAATTAGATTTAAAAAATAAAAAATAAATAAAAACTAGCAAACTAAAATCAGCCAAGATTACATTTGAGAAATGTGCAATGAGATTAAAATACGGCTACATTTTGGAAGATTACTTGAATACATTTTGCTTATGTTTTTAAGTAGCTGGAAGCGATTTACACTTTTAAAAAATAAGTGTTTAATAGCTCTACATCACTGATAAGAATTTGGTCAGTGATGTGGGTCTCCTAGTCTCTCCATTCTGTAGTAAACTGAAAATGCATTTCTTTCACTCTCTCCTGATTGGACCAGAGTGAGAACAGGTAACCAGAAAATTTCTGTAAATTTCTGTAAACTGCAGAGTGGAGGAACAGTGATACGGACAAAACACTCAATATAAATGGTGTCTAATGTAGAGCTATTTAACACATTTAAAGATGAGCTGAACTCAAAAATGCACTTTCAAATCTTTTGGACCATATCCTTGCTCCTTTTTTTAGTCAAATTTAAAAATGTATGACAAAAAAATAACAAAAAAAAAAGAATTATTTCATATTTTTAAATTGAAGTCTGCCACTTTCATCTTTCATTTGAAACAAAACTCGTGGGTCCATGATGTCAGCGTTGACTCTGGCTGTTACTTGTTGAATTATTTTTTAATTAAACCAATTATATCACGCTAATTCACCTGTCAATAGAAATGTAATGTTTGAATAAGGTTAGCGCTGTACCCTCCGCCTGGACTGGGACATGAACCCGGGAACCGGTGACAGAGGCAGGAATGGAGACCATTCAGCTAAAGGGCCAGGTCTGCTACTGAGTGGACATGCAGCTGCTCTTACCTGTTACATAAACCTGTAAATATTAAATAAACTAAAGCCAGATTGGTGTTAAAATTTAGCAAAGCCCTAGTAACGGTTGCCAAGGAGTAACAACGCTTGCCAGCAACACTCCAATCAGATTCCTCCAACTTATGTCCCAGCCCTAAAGCCCATTCATTGGTTGTTTAACTGTTTGAATAGCGATTACATCACAACACGGCAGTTGATGCTCTGGAAACAGGGAGTTCAGCTTGTCTTTGAAAATGTTTTTTTGGAAAAAAAATGTAAAAACTACTTACAGCATGTTTAAGTAAAATATGTGCATACTTCCTTTCTTACTGCAGTCAACTACATCAGTTTGTGTTTCATAATTTAGTATTAAATTACAGTAAATCTGCACACTGTTGCTAGAATCTTCATGTCATTAATACAAATAACGTGCTGGTATCACTGATCACTTGTAACAATCCTGAGCTAATATTTGTGATTACTACATTCATGAATATTTGGCAGCAAATGAGTATTAAAGTAGGTTGAGTGGCCATTTGTCTCTTACCAGCATATTTGATTGGTCATCAGTTCATATCAATATTACCTCAATTTGTACAGAACCACAGGTTTCCTTGTGTACACAAAGCAGGTGGGTTGCAGCTTGAGTAAAAATTGTTTCAAATACTCAATCCATCTTCAAACACAGGTGTAAATAACAACATGATTAAATACTGTAATTCATTGTTGTGGTGATGTTATTATTTGCACCTGTGTTTTTCCTCCAGTGACATGCCAAACATCTGCTGAGGGAACTGTGAATCTGTTTCACTGGGGGTCACTTTCAAACAAGTCTTGACAGAAAATCTCTTAGGAACCACATGGAACCATACAGACCCATATCCCCCATTACTCTCTGTATGATGAACAACCTTTATGGATGAATGGGAAGCCATCGGAGGAAATGGTCTCTATTTCTCCAAGAAGGAAATAAACCATGGAAGGATGATGCCTTTGTGCCAAACCCATCCTGAAGGAGTGTTAAAAAGATAAACCAACGTTTCTTTTTTTTCATTTTTGTTATTTGCCTCCCCCCTGAGTTCCAGACCAGAGAATAGATACCATTCTTTCGACTGTGCGTGCAGTAACAAGGAAGAGACGGGCAGAGCTCGCCCACCGCTAATTAGCTTAGCTCAAACACTGGTGGTCAATGGGAAGTGCTAGCCTGCCTCTGCCTAAAGTCATCAGATAAACTTTCCAACAACTCTAAACTATCCTGTGTGCTTGTTGTGACTTGTTTATTTACCATGTTATATTATCTTTACACTCAGATTAGCACTTCATGTCATTTTTAGAATCAAATACATTTACTGTTGTTATAGAGCAATGGTTTTCAAAGTATGAGGCAGGCCTCTCGGGGGTGGATTTTCTGCATTGACCATGATTAAAATCAAGAAGTTGCCGCTCAGGTTTGTTTCTTGCAGCAGTACATCCCGCAACAGCCGCCTTTGCGCATTAAAGATGCAAACTCAGTGTTTTCACTAAAGCAGATGTAAGCAAAAGATTGCCAACAGCATGAAAAGAGGCATTGTGTCCAAAAGTTTTATTGACGACATCCTCTCCTGGCCAAGAGCTACAGTCATTGCTAAGTGACTGAAAGAGGAAGCACTTTGATGTATTCAATAGCCATTCCCCTGGGACACCAGTGACTCCCAGGAAAGGCTGGATGACAACCAAGGAAGATTAGTGACGCTGGAAAGACAGATGACCTCCAGGAAAGACTGGCATGGGTGAGTGAGGCTGGCGTCTTCACTCACAGTGCTTGCAAGAGGGCACCGACCATTGCTACGAAACAAAACAATGAGCAATACCCCCAGAGTCTCCCAAGAGGAGGGGTAATGAGGGACTCAACGGAACGGATACAACGGTAATGGCTACAGCAAGCATACGGATAACAAGATGGCTCACCCAAACCACACTAACAGGGGAAGTGTTAGAATTAAAGCGTCATTGCGGAAATGTTTGTAAGAATGCAAGAAGACTCAAGATACGTCAATCCAGGACCACCTGTGAAAGAGGGGAAAAACAGACGCAGCGCATAGTGGAGACACTTAGTGAGATGCAGGAGGACTTCAGTCAGGAAGCACCCCACAGTACAGGAGACCTCGCAGCATCTGTTCTACCCCAAAGTCACAGGAAGGACTTTTCTAGCACTACTCAACCTATGAGAGAGAAAGTGAAGTGGCCCCTGCAAATGACAACATTGCATGGAACCAACTAGACCAGGATCTCAACAGAGTTCTAGAGGCCACATTGGCAGGAACAGCTGAAGGAAAACTGACAGCATGACAACAATTGTCTACATCATGGCCAGAGAATGCTTTGGCACGGAGGAGAGGAAAGGCAGCAGCGGAGCACCTGGAAAACAGCCCAACAGGAATGCAAGAGAGACGGCATGATTGAAAAGGGAATCAAGACTCACAACAAGCCGTACAAACAAGCAAGTTCTGATGAAAAGGAGGGCATAAAAGATCTGACCCCTGGACTTAGAGGGCAACTGCACAGACTGAGAAGGGCAGAAAGGTCTCTGAGACTGAGGAAGGAGAAGGAGGCCAAGTGAGCTCAGTTCATTAAGGACCCATATAGATTTACCAAAACCCTGTTGGGTGAAGCAAGATCTGGGAGACTGACTAGCCCCAAAGAAGCTGTGGAGGCGTTCCTCAAAGGTCACAGTGATACTCTCAGGGGCCAAGTCTTGGATGCACACGCAAAGGTTTGAAGAGCTGAAACTCCTGAGGAAGAGCTTGGTACCAGCGAGCCAACATGGAGAGAAGTCCATGACATCGTACAGAAAGCCCGATCATCATCTGCCCCAGGACCAAGTGCTATACCTTACAAGATATACAAAAAAATGCCCGACGTTTCTCCATAGGCTATGGAAGCTGTTGCAGAGGATATGGACAAGAGGCATCATCGCATCATCCTGGAAAAGATCAGAAGGATAGTTTGTACTAAAGAAAAAGGACTCCTTTGAAATTAGCCAGTTCCGAGCCATTTCTCTCCTGAGTGTCGAATGTAAGATATTTTTCTCTGTCCTGGCGAAGAGGATGACCACCTACATGGTGAAGAAAAAGTATGTTGATACATCAATCCAGAAGGGTGGCATCCAAGGCTCCTCTGGGTGTTTGGAGCACACAGGCATCCTCAATCAGCTCAGGAGGCCGAGGAGACCAAAGGAAACCTAACGATTGTCTGGCTTGACTTGGCCAATGCATATGGATCAACCCCTCATGACCTCATCAACACAGTTATGTAACACTACCATATCCCCTGCCATATCAGGGGTGTGATCACCAGCTACCTTGGAGGATTCAAGTTGTGGTTCCAGACTGTCCAATTTACAACCCAGTGGCAGGACTTGGAAAAGGGAATTGTAACGGGCTGTATTATCTCCCCCATCTTGTTCATAATGGAAATGAACCTGCTCATAACAGCAGCAGGTAAGAAATCCAGAGAGCCAATCATGAAGTTCGGCATCCGCCAACCTTCAATAAGAGGCTTTATGGATGACCTCACCATAACAACAACAACCCATGTACAGGCGAGGTGGATCCTGAAGGCACTTGATGATGTGGCAACTTGGGCCTGTATGAAGTTCAAGCCAAAGAAATCAAGATACATGATGATCAGGAATGGCAAAGTGACTAACAAGTTCCAGCTCCATGTACAGGGGAAGGCTATACCATCCATTGAGGAAAACCCAACAAAATGCCTTGGCAAATGATACGATTCATCGCTCAATGACAGAGGTAGCGTTTCCATGACGGAGACACAGGCAAGTGAATGGCTGTGAAAGATCAAGGGTTCAGGCCTCCCAGGCAAATTTAAGGCTTGGCTCTGCAAGCATGGTCTGCTACCAAGACTCTTGTGGCTTCTGACAATCTGTGAGGTGCCTATGACAGCAGTGGAAGGAATCGAGAGGCAAGAGAACAAACGCCTCCACAGATGCCACAGAGTATTCCACCAAGCCTCACGTCAGTAGGGCTGTACATCAGGTCTGGCCAGTTTCAACTACCCCTATTGTCAGTGCTGGAAGAGTTCAAGGTGGCAAAGTGCAGGGGCCGTTGATGTTCAGAGACTCCACCGATGACAAGGTCATGTGCAGTTGCACCGCAAGATCCGGACGCAAATGGGCAGCAGACACATCAGTGGCACAGCGTGTTGTAGTTGAAAGACATCATCGGGAACCCATACATTGGGCTTTCAGCAATGGGGGAAAGTAGACCCAAGGCAGAGGAGAGACATGATCCATGCCGAGGTCTGACTGAAAGAGGAAGGGAGAAGGTCTTGTGCAGTGGAACTTGGATCACAAGGAGCCTGGATGAAGTGGGACCTGCCAAAACGCAAGATCACCTGGCTGGAACTATGGATACTGGAGCCTTTTTGCATCTCTTTCCTGCTCCGCTCAGTTTATGACATCCTTCCAACATCAACAAACCTGCACACGTAGGGAATGAGGGAGGACCCACTGTGCAGGTTACGTGGGGAGAGAGGAACGATGGTGCACATACTGGCGGGATGCAAGATTGCTTTTAGCTAGGGGAGATACCGATGGTGCCATGACAAGGTCCTCAGAGCGCTGGCTGACATCTTGGAGCAGGAGAGACAGAAAAAATTGCAAGCCTATGAAAGACCAAGACCACCAATCCAGTTCATCAGGGAGGGGGAGAAACCTCTGTCTTCCTCCAAGAGGACTACGAAGGGCCTCCTGCAGACGGCACAGTCATGGGAGATGAGGGTGGACTTGGAAAGGAAGCTACACTTTCCCAGGTCATCAAAACTTCCCTGAGGCCCGACGTGGTCATATGGTCTGAGGAGGCAAAGAAGATCATCCTGATAGAACTAATGGTCCAGTGGGAAGATGGATGCGATGGGGCCTCAGAGAGACAAGCCACCAATTACCAGGACCTGGTCCATCAATGCAAGGACAAAGGATGGCAGGCCTGGCTATTCCCAGTTGAGGTTGGTTGCAGAGGTTTTCTGGCACAGTCTGTGTGGAAGACACTCTCAGCTCTGGGAATAGCAGGAAGGGAGAGGAAGACAGCTGCCCATTAGGTTAGGGGAGGCAGCCAAAAGAGCCTCTTGTTGGCTCTGTAATAGTAGGGAGGAGTTAAGCTGGGGCCAGAAGAAAATATGCAGTGACTGGCCATCACTGCCAACCCACCCACTGGAGGGCGTCGTGGTTCAGGGTCAAAACCCTCGATGAAAGTTGGATGCCACCTGACGACATCTTCTCCTGGCCGAGAGCTACAGTCATTGCTAAGTGACTGAAGGAGGAAGCACTTTGATGTATTCAGTAGCTATTTAATTATTATTATTATTTATCCAAAATGTTAGCAGAAAAACATGTTTTTTTTAAATGTCAGACTTGTTAATTCTACTTGTGCAGTCAATCACACAACAGCTCTTTCCCATTTAAGGTGTGTTTTTTATGTGTTTGGCAGCACACAAAGTGTATGCTAATGCTGCCACTCAGTGGGTGTGTCCGCTGTGACTTTCGCCTACAGTAATGTCACGTGAATACCCTGTATAGGCCTACTGTTTACTAGTGCACATGCATTCTGTAGTTTACTTCTGGTACATATTTGATTCTAAAATTGCATAAAGTGCTAATCTGAGTCTAAAAATAACATAACATAGTGAATAGACAAGTCACAACAAGCACACAGGACAGTTTAGACTTGTTGGAAAGTTTATCTGATGACTTTAGGCAGAGGCAGGCTAGCACTTCCCATTGACTGCCAGTGTTTGAGCTAAGCTAATTAGCAGTGGGCGAGCTCTGCCCGTCTCTTCCTTGTTACTGCACGCACAGTCAAAAGAATGGGATCTATCTTCTTGTCTGGAACTCAGGAGGGAGGAAAATAACAAAAAGGAAAAAAATGTTGGCATATCCCTTTAAAGCTTCCCTGTCTTTGTTTCCTTCATATTAAATTTAATTAGAGTGCATTACATTGTACGTCTAACTGATGTACAGTGTACAGTATAATATACAGTACATAGACGTAAACTGAAAGTATATGGTAATTGAAACACCCTGTCCAAGTGTGAAACGTCATAAGAGGATGTTCCAATAGTTCATCCAATAGGTTGTAAAACTGCTGCAGTAATGCCTCGTGCTACACTTTGAAACACACACAAACACACACTCACACACACTCACAGGGCAGTGAAGAAGTGGAAAGGACGTTGCACTCAGACGTACATAGCCTGCCTGGAAATTATTTTGCAGAATTAAGGGCACACAGTTTTCCCTTTATTGCATCAGACTGGTGAGTACAAAAGCTGTATCACTGACTCCAGTTTCAGAGTTTGCCTTCTTGAGGTGCCTACTGGAAGTATTTCTAGTAGTATTGTTAAGTATTGCTACATTCCATGACTGTTTTTAGTGGTGTGGTGACTCTGAGGATTCTTAAGTCAAAGCCGAGGCCATCATTAAAGTGTATTGCAGTGATTAGAATAAAATATAAAACCTTCTGTTTAGTCTAAAATGTGTCTTTGCTTTTCTTTCTGCCTAATATGTTGAGCCATTATAATGTGGTGTGTGGGATCACTGAGGCCACAGGTGGTAAGATGTGTTCTGTTCAGTGAAGGGCTGAAGGGATATACTGCTAGGGTGATGAAAGAATTCATGCCATAGAAGCTTATATATAAACATAAAAGCCTAAATAACATCTGAAATTCTCCATTATTTCCTCAAAATGTAAAAGCATTGAGTTGTAGTTGTGTGAATTTGATCAGTATAACCAACACATACAGTGTGCGTCTCTCGTAAGCAGGTGTTGGATAAAGTGAATGTAGTGTGTTAGTCTAAAACAGAGGTGTGTGCAACAGTATGCAGACCGGTAATTTCACTAAATACAGTTGTTTCAACAGCATATAAAACAATTAATAATCAGTTAATTACCCCATGTCACAGGATGGCTGCCTACCCTTTAATTAGCTGACCTGTAACTGCTGACTTGCAACCGTTTTGGCACCTTTTTATGACTCTATGACACTATTCACCTCTGACAGTGTCAGCACTTTGCAGACACTATCAAAGGTGAATAGTGTCATAGAGTTTGTAACCATTAGAAAATCACCATGTCTGCTACTTGTTAGAAACTACGAGGACGTCTTCGACTATTTGTCCCATTTGGTTACTTATTAGCTTGACATGAGAGGTTTCGTACCAACATTTTTGCCATTGCTGTGTCATAATGAACTAAACTTCTGACTGTGTACTTTTAAGGTCATGAGCAAATTTGGTTACACTTTATTGAAGGCATCCATCTGTAATGCATTATTAACATACTTATAATGTGTTATCATGCACCTATAGAGCTGAATAGTCATTGTTATAAGCAAGTTTAGGTTAACCCTAACCTTAATCATAACAGCTTATAATAATGCATTGAGAGTGTGTTTATAATGTCTTATAATGTGGTAATAATGTTCATGATGTGTTATAATACATTACGGAAGCAAGTCTTACCGAAAATTTCTCCACAGATATTAAGTTTTTCGATTAAATTTTAACATTTTAACAGCTTAATCAAGGATGTAAGCCTTTACTTAAAGCATGCATCTATGATGCATTATTACACATTATGAACATACTTTATTGTGTTATAATCAGTCCTGCATAGTTATAAGCAAGTTTAGGTTAACCGTAACTTTAACCTTAATCATAACCACCTATAACACGTTTAAAGTGTGTTCATAATATCTTATGATGTGTTACATATGTTCAAAATGTGTTATAATGCAGTATGGATGCAAGTCTTACCACAAATTTTTCTAGAGATATTTATTTTTTTAAATTTAATTTTCCATAAAAAAAGCTCACAGCAGACATTTTAGCATCTCAATCAAGAATTTAATAACTAACACAAAAAGATTTTACTTAAGGCATGCATCTATAGTGCATAATGACACATTTTATTATTAACATACATAGCACATTATTAACGCACTTACAATGCTTTATATAGGTGCTCAGGGTTAGGGCTATAACTATGATTGTATAGTACTATAGGCACATTAGA
The DNA here is from genome assembly GCA_029822935.1 of Naso vlamingii. Lineage (NCBI taxonomy): Eukaryota > Metazoa > Chordata > Actinopteri > Acanthuriformes > Acanthuridae > Naso > Naso vlamingii. Next base: position 6,750 of record JAPQLA010198520.1, on the reverse strand, counting down.
ATGCATTAATGCTTTGAGTGAAGTGTTAGCAGTAACACCCGTTGCGTGTTTTAAGGTATGACTGTACTTGTGTATGCTGACTCACTGTCATGGCTTGTCAGGGGATCTAAATGGAGCTATTTGTGTAAGTATGAATCAGATCAGATCAGTCACAACAAATGACTAAATTTGTTGCTAACAAGAGGAACTCTACTGGTTTATTTAAAAAAAAAAAAAAAAGAAAAAGAAAAAACCCTAATAGGGAATTTCTCACACTTACATCGAAGAGAGATTGTGTTATATACTTGGAGTTGGAAAGACATGGGGTAAACTAGTAGTAAGGGTCTAATCAAAAGATGCTCATGGTTGCATGAGTCATGGGACATGTGAAAGGGTTTTTTAAGCTTGGCTTTGTACAATTACATTTTTAGCATTTGTTGCATCAACTTTATCTGTTCTTCCTTCAGTCCATCTCTTGTGAGAATGAACTTCTAGTCTGGCTCTGCCCTCCTTCTGCTCAGCTCAGCTGAAGTGAATTTATTTGCAAAGTGAAATACGGGTTTGGTTTACCAGGCTAAGAAATTTCATTCAAGTACAAAACTGAACCATTAGCAAGAGAAATGCTGAGTTGTATTTGCACTATTTAAAAAGTGCAGCTACGGCAGTATGGATTCACCTTCACCTCAAGGGTGGGTGCTGAGTCCCTTCTTTTGTGATCTATACTTACATGACTGTTTACCTGTTCACGTGACGAACATCATCATAAAGTTAGTAGATGATACGACAGTCGTGGGCCTGATCACTAACAACAATGAATCAGCACACAGGCAGGAGGTGAAAAACCGGACAGCATAGCATTCAACCAACAGTCTGTCATTGGTTAGGCACGACAATGCCTCCTCTTTCTGAGGAAACTGAAGTGAGCCAGGCTGCCCCAGAACCTCCTAGTGAATTTCTATCGATGTACAGTGGAAAGTATCTTAACATACTGCATCACAGCGTGGTATGCCAGCTGCACCAGGAAAGAGCAGAAAGCGTCGTCAGCTCGTACCAACGTCACCTGTTGCTAAGAAGCACAATCAGAACAGAGAGCGTCACTGATTTTTCATTTTTGCGTGAAACCCTCGTCCAGGTGGCAAAGAAAATATCATGGTAAAAACAAGGCTTATTGGAGACCAATTTAGCGGCGTATGGTGTCATTTTTCAACCACTGTTACACTGTTTAATAAGGTTATACATCATAATGACAAAGTCAAGCCAAAATTTAGTTTCACTTCAACTGAACTTTAGTGAATTATGCAACCATGCATCTAAGCTGCTCACTATTCATTTTTTAAATTTGCACTTTGCATTTGCACTTTCATATATCATATATATCCCTTTTTTTATAATATATATTGCTTCTATTTATAATACTGTTCTTTTCTAATGTATTTTTATCTCTGGAAGAGCCATTGTAGTTTTGTTGTATTGTTGTGTGCAGCGGTGCAATGACAATAAAGAATCTTGAATCTTGCATCTTTAATCTTTACACAAACAGCTATGATTTGTGAACAAGACCAGAAATCTTGCATGTGGTCATGTTGTGCTCATTCTCTGCAGGAATGGGTGATTTCTTTTCGTTTCAGACTTTGCGGACACCTTTTTATGTCTAATACTTGTAGATGGCTTCTGTGGACCGATGCTGTCTTCTCTGTATCTCCGTGTTGGTGTATTACTGGCTGCCAGCATGCTGCTATTCCAATGGCAAGTTCACTGAAGTCTGTGGCAGCATGGAACCCCAACATGGTGCCTCTGGTGAGACAACTGTCAGCCCCTACCGCCTAGAAACCAACACCACCACGTTCAGTCCCGCAGATCGGATCCAAGGTAACCAATGACTGTGACAAGGGAATCACTGAGATTTGTTAAAAACTGTCTAAACTGAACACTGCCAGCACTAGGAGTGGGGGAAAAAACTGACACATCGTAATATCGCTATATTTTACGTGACGATATCGTATCGATTCATAGATGCCAAGTATCGGTATTTTATTAAATAAATTCTAAATAAATGTTGCGAATACAAATTCAACTTTTTGTGTGATAGAATAATAAAAATCAGTAGACTTTCAGTCCACTAGATGGAGTGCTCACTGGTGAGGTAATTAAAAATGCAATAAAAAATTATTAAAGGTAGATGAATAGACTGAATGTTGGATGGATCAGATGATGCTGACAGAGTTTTACTTTGGGAAAATGATTTGCAGTTCAAAAAAGTAAGAAAAATCTCAATATATGATTTCCTAATACCTAACATAATGCAATATCATGATAATATCATATTTTGACTCAGGTATTGTCATAATAGCATGTTGTGGGGCCTCTGGCGATTCCCACCCCTAGCCATTATCTGCATATTAACAAATTCAGGACTGTGATCAAGACCCCAATGTAAAAAATAAATAATCTCTGCCACTATTAGTAAAAAACTGTATACTATAAACCTTAACATGCAGTCCTCCAAAAGAGACAGTGAGCATTATTGTTTGTATGTGCAAAAAATTAGGAGTTATATGAGAATAAAAATTTTTACTAAACGAACTAGACAGCACAAATTTGAGAATTCAATGTGGATTAAGGTGGTCAAAAAACTCAAATTAATAAAAGTTACACAGTAGCTTACATTAACATGCTGTTCTTTCTTTACTCTGCCTCTCCCAGTCACTCTGTCTGGAACATCGTCTTTTGGGGGCTTCCTGCTTCAGGCCAGAGATCCAACCAATCAGGGCTCAGATTCTACAGTCGGCACCTTCACCTTAACCAATGCACAAGAGACACAGCTGCTCACCTGCAATACACACCAGGTGTACATTCACACACATTCCCCCCAAATACAAACACATAATCAATAGTAGTGATAAAGTTCTATGAAGTTTAAAAACAAAAAGCAAGAAATATTGAGATTAAAAAAATGACAAGACACAAAACACAGAAAGATAACACACTCTAATAATATTATTAAAAATAAAATATATTGAAATTAACTTTGAGTTTATCTGCGTGTTTCCAGGGTTCAGCAGTGAGCCAGACGAGTGAGGCCCATAAAACAGAGGTTGTTGTCGTATGGAACGCTCCGGCGGATGCTCCGGGACAGGTTCAGTTCTTGTGAGTTTATGTCTTTTGAAACAGTAATTTAGCATAACATGTGCCACTCTGGTCACAAGTGATGATTACTTTATAACTGGAAGTTATAAGAAGAAGTCAGCAGTTTTATAGTAATGTTAGTAATGCCAGTTACAGGGCATCACAATAAGTGTCATTACCAAACATGAGCTGATATAATGTGATGTAGCTCAGCGCTGTCAGATACCAACGAAACTGGCTTTTCAAAGGAGAAGTTTGTTTGTATATATCCGTGTTTAGCTTTGTGCCTCCCTCCCCAGTTCCAGAGAAGACAGAAGAAGAAGATAGATACCATTCTTTCAAGTCTGCGTGTAGTAATTAGCTTAGCTCAAACACTGGTAGTCAATGGGAAGTGCTACCCCGTCTCCCCCTAAAGTCATGTTGTGAAGTGTTTATTTACCACATTAAGTTACTTTAAGCCTCAGATGAGCACTTTATGTAGTACTATAAGTATTTCTTCTTTTTCTTCATCTTCTTCTGCTTCTAAATTTTCTTTTTCTGCTGTTTACTAATGTGCATGCACCCTGCTGTTTACTTATGGTACATATTTGATTCTAAAATTACATAAAGTGCTACATAAAGTGAGATGTTGGAAAGTTTATCTGATGACTTTAGGTGGAGGCAGGCTAGCACTTCCCATTGACTACCAGTATTTGAGCTAAGCTAATTAGCGGTGAGCAAGCTCTGCCCGTCTCTTCCTTGTTACTGCACGCACAGTCGAAAGAATGGGATCCATCTTCTTGTCTGGAACTTGGGAGGGAGGCCAATAACAAAAAGAAAAAAATGCTGCTGTATGCCTTTAAGCACCTGTCAACTCCCTTTGGCTGAGAAATAATAAGCTGGTGGTCTCCATCTGCCTTGTCTGTTTCAAAAAATGAAGTGAAAGTATTCACTCCTCTGTCACTTAAGTCGATTTGGGACAGTTGTCTTATAGCAACTGCAGAGTAAATCTCTCATGAACTGATTTCAAGAAACATTCGTACGACAGTGTGACTGTGTGAATGCTTTGCATTATTCTAAAGGTTTGCATATTATTTTTGGACAAAGCCTGGACATTTGTGAATATGTTTTCCAGTGTGACTGTAGTTACCCACTACAGAATATTTTGGGTAAAGCTGCCTGGACCAGTCATCTATCAGCATGGTGTTACTCCCCTTCCCCCTCAGTCAAACACTACGCCTCCTCCGAAACAAACGACCACACCCTCCATCTTGCCCGGGCCTGTGAGTGCAACAACATTTGGGGAACTGATTATAACACTGATTACCTGTCTGGCCATGCAGTAATTGATAAACTTTAATGTGAAATGAATGTAACAACCACAGACTAACAGCTCCCCATCATGCACACCTTTAGTTCACGTCTGAGGGATGTGGCCAATCAAAATCCTGCTTGCTGGATCCTTCAGGCTGTGATCCAAAAGAAGATCCTCAATGCTTCTTCCTGTCCATGACGACAGCGGGACCAGACAAATCGGTTTGACCACAAACAGTTTAATTTCTGAGTACAATAAAATCTGCTTAATCTGCTTGAATGCCATACACCACAAAATAAGACCTTCTAATGTACTAATATATCGTTTTATTTTCTGTTGGCCTTAATTTAAAAAACATTTTAAAACTATGAAGGTGAAGTATAAACTTTCACACTTTCTTTTTGGATTAACTAACAAACTGTCTGTAATTCTCAGTGTTTTAGCAACTGTCTGGCACACCCCCTCTGAATAACTATGAATTTGTGAGACAAATTAGAACTATACTGGTAAATATTGATAGAATACAGTGACAGAATAATTCATGATTCAGGAAAATTTATGTTTTTACTTACATGTAGACTAGGCTTTCTGAAATGATTGGAATTATGTATTTGAGAAAATTGAAAAACAGTTTTCGAACTCACTATCACTTTCCTCTGCAGTCTGTAATATTTGAGCTGAGTGGCCCAGCGGAGGGATATGTTGCGCTTGCACTGTCTTGGGATGAATGGATGGTAAGATAGTGTTTTAGTGTAACACAACATTCTGCATGAAACACTGACCTGCAGTGCAGTTTGAAAAAAATTATCTTTTAAAAAATCCTGTCAGAATCCAACTTGGTGTTGTGTACGAGTTCTGGGAGGAATGTATCGTAGTACTTATGCGTGTGTGTGTGTGTGTGTGTGTGTG